>LPNX010410260.1:444194-469219 GCA_001517045.1 Pseudotsuga menziesii
TCTATGTACAAATCCCTGAAATGATGACGATGATGATGTACAAATCATCACCATCATCATCGACATCATCATCATCATCGTCATCATCATCATCATCGACATCATCGTCATCATCATCATTGACCTGTGATCATCATCACCATCATCCTCAACATCATCATCATCATCATCATCACCATCATTATCATCATCATCATCAACAACATCATCATCACCATCATCATCATCATCATCACCATCATCATCATTATCATTGACATCATCATCATCATCATCGTGTCTATCATCATCACCATCATCCTCATCATCATCATCATCATCATCATCATCATCACCACCATCATCATCACCATCATCATCATCATCGACATCATCATCATCATCATCACCACCATCATCATCATCATCATTGTCATCATCATCATCATTATCATTGACATCATCATCATCATCATCGTCATCATCATCATGGTGTCCATCATCATCACCATCATCCTCATCACCATCATCATCATCCTCATCGACATGATCATCATCATCATCATCACTACCATCATCACCATCGTCATCATCGTCATCATCATCACCATCATCCTCATCATCATCATCGTCCTCATTGTTATCATCATCATCATCATCAGAATCGTATAATCGTCATCATCATCATCATTGACCTATGATCATCATCCCCATCATCATCATCCTCACCGTCATCATCATCCTCACCGTCATCATCATTAGCATCATTGTCATCATCACCATCATTGTTGTCATCATCATCATCGACATCATGATCATCATCATTAGCATCATCATCATCATCATCGCCATCATCATCATCATCATCATCATCATCATCATCATTGACATTATCATCGTCATCATCCTAATCCTCATCCTCATCATCATCATCATTGACATCATCATCGTCATCATCTTTATCATCATCATCGTGTCCATCATCATCGTCATCATCCTGTATGCAATATGAAGTGGAAGAAATTATTGTTATAGCTTATTTTACCACACCAGGTGAGTCACACTTGTATGGCCTTCCCCTGTCCCTCTGCAGACTCCTTAGACCCCTTGGACCATTTTTTGTCCTTTAATGTTTCCTAGACCATCCCTAAAACATGTGAAAATTGCTATACACGACTTTTAAACCCCTTATCGTGTATATACGCAGGTTTGACCTCTAAAACTGCGTACATCGGGATGTGTACAAAATCCAAATCCTTTTGGAGTTTTATTTGACATGGATCCAACTCAATTGTCTCCTGGACTTCCATATGCCTTGAGATTGCTCGGATTCAACCTTTCATTACCCCATTGAAAAGCTATATAAGGAACCCTTTGGATACATTGAAGGCATGAGAGAATTGAGAGCAAAGAAATTATAGTCCATTGTTGTCGGAACTTGTGCTTGAGTCTGCATCCCTTTGTCCCTTGGAGTACTTTGGTTTTCTTCCCAAGATTGCGTTTTTCTTGTGAGCTTGCTATCGAGAGATGGAGGATTGAGGTGGTGGAGGCCCAAGCGGGGGATTTAGTTTATCCGATTCATAGACGTGCCGACAGAGGTTGTATTCATTGTAATCTCTAATTTTATATTAATATAAATATCTTTTCCTATCCAATAACGTATGTTTGAATGAATATTTTATCCATGGATGATTTCAAATGGTTATACATTGTTGATTATATATGCTAGAGTAGATCTAACCCCAATATATAGTATGCTTGTCTTGTTTACTTGTTGTTGAGGAAGTGATTCATTAATTCAATCTAAAGTTGGAAAGCTCAATGGGGATCTACTTCAACTGTACGGAATAAGGTACGAGGTCTGATCCTTTAGTGTTAGATATTTGATTTCTCTTGCATATTGGAAAGGATTGATTTCTGGAGTCAAGCTGTCTATTGCGGTACCCCACGCCATAGGAATTTCTCTCCGTAAAAGAATTGGCGACTCCGCTGGGGATGTTCCTTGTTCTTATTTGGGGTTTGTGGGCACAATGGGCTTGATATTCTTGACTTGCTCTTTGTTTCTCCTTGTTTTTGTGTTGCACTTTATAGTATGTTCATCCATTGACAGTCCCCTTTATTGTTTTGACCCTTGGCCTGCTTTTTACAACTGCCTTCTCTGTATACGCAGGTTTTTGGCCAAAAGTCGCGTACATACGTGGATTTTTGGCCAAAAGTCGCGTATACACGCAGGTTTTTGGCCAAAATCCGCGTATACTTGCAGGTTTTTGGCCAAAAGTCACGTATATACGCAGCTGTTCTTTAAATAGTAGCGTACATCCTCCCTTTTGGTGAGTTTGATGTTGTGGGAAGTTGCTGGGTGGGTTGTGAGTGTGGTTGGGTCTTCCTTGGGTCTGATGTTGTCTGTTGGATGCTTCTTTTGTGACCAGAGACCACTTTTTCATTGATTTTTCTTTGAAAATAGTTTTAGTCATTTATCCTTTTTGTTTTTCCATTAGTGCATTACTCTTTTTTGTCTCGGTGTCTTGCTGGGCTTGTCTTTTATACTTGCTGCAGAGACTGAGAGTTTTAGATGACTTTTATTGCATTTTTCATTCATTTATATTGAAAAGTACAAATTAGTTGCACTCTTAGTTGCATCTTAGATATGGATTTGAGGAGGTACTTGCATTGGATTGCTTGGATGAGACTTGTGTTTAGGCTTTCATATAGGAAGGATTTCATTGGCATTAGGAAAGGAATATATATTTATGAATCTCATGTAGTGGCATACCCTATTTTTCATTTGACAAAGATTGCACTTAGGATTGTTTGTTATGGTGTGCACTTTTATTTCACTGCTGAGTCTTCATATCACTAGTTGCATGGCCATTTCCCTCTGAGTAATTACAGCCAACTAAAATCAACCCATAATTAAATGAATTACACTCTTTTCTTTTATAGGGTGCACCAACAAGATTAGATTTTATGGTCTTGGAATAGTACATTTTGAGTAAATTGTCCAAGACCACTAAAAGAAACTTTTATGTGTATGTCCAGGTGAGATAGTGAAATCCTTGTTATAATTAGTGTTTCTAAGGATGCTCCTCTTACACGGGAGTTAAGCACGAGGCAGTGTGAGCGGTTATTGATTGGGATGACCCCTAGTCATAATTGAGTAGCACCGAAGATATTTCCAGGATTGTATTCGTATCTGGGGGCTCTTTTGAGAGTTTCGGGCTTTGCTACCCGGCCCATACGGTCAATCCCGCCTGCGACTGTCCACTTGAGCATTGATTATATTGAGATGACCTTAGTTTCCTTACCTAGGTTATCGAGGGGGTACTTTGCATGGGTTATTCCGCGGGTGTCCCGACCAGGTAGAGGTCAAACAACACAATTGCTTTATGTGTTGAAGTTGAGGGCCACTATAATTGGTTACGTACCTCCGCTTGTAGTGTATGGGAGTTTTGAGCCTCTCCTAAGTGAGACATACCTGCTGCATTAGGGATTTCACATATCCTCCCCTTGGTTTGCTTGTATTTTGGATGTAGATTTTCTTAGGAGTGTGCTCTTTGTGTGCTAGTTGGCCTTTGGGATCGTGGTTACTTGAGTATATTTATGCTCTCTTAAGTTCGAGTAATTTTATTTTCGGCATGCCTGGTATCCGATCACCCATCCTTGGTCCTAGTACAGACCCTGGTGTCAGACTTAGGGGCATCACAGCCCCTTACCGTGCTCATAGATGTGGTAATGGTCATGCTCCATCCTCTACTCCATTTGTGGAGTATTTTTATTCCCTTTGCTTGGTCTTTACACTGATGGTCACCCTCATGGGGGTGTGGTAGTGGATGCATGAACGTTGGGTATACACCTTACTTTACTTTTTATGTCCTATCGTTCACCGCATTGTTTCCTTTGGGTGCATCTGTCATGATCATTCCTCCCTATATCCTATAGTTTGGATTCTTTATTGACTTTTTTGGGTTGTTTTGGACGAATATGGTTGTCATGTAGAGTCCAGTTTTTGTACACTCTCTCCGAGGTTTCAACCCGTTCGTGCCTATCATAGGTATCATGTCTAAACTAGCATATAGGTTAGGATCACCTCCAATTGCATTTTGCATAACCTTATGACCGTTTCATTATAGCCTTAGGTATGAACCCATTCTATTATGTCACAAAACCTTCTTGCTATTTTAGAAGTGGCATTATGTGAATGGTAGAGCTTGACATTACATGGGTACCCTAGTTAGCGCCTTATTTGCATTTGGTGCCTGTTGTATAGTATTGCCATGACATTTTGCAAGAGCCTCGTACTCCTCTTGATATTTTGCTGCACTATTTCCCTTAGGACTCCCTTATGTCAAGTTGTAATTGCATTATCATGAGCTTTTCCTGCCTTATTGAGCCTTACACTGCCTTCCCTGACATTGAGTTTCAGCCATATTGCTCGAGTTTGTCTCATGTCTAGCCATGCAGAGCCGTTTCATATATCCTTTGCAGCTTGATCCCCTATTTTTACCAGGAGGGGACTTTCCCCCGAGTGTCCGTATCCTACACATGTATCCTTGCATTGAGCATAGGTATGTTCCATTGCCTGGAACTAGTTTTTTTTCCCATATGGCACTCATCTCCTCCTAGTTTGTAACTATAAAGTAGTTTTATTCTTTTTCAAGATTTTTAAATATTTGAAAAAGTCCAAAAAAATAAAAAAACCAAAAAGCCGGACAAGGAAATATTTTATCTTTTGGCAACTGTTGAGTCGTGTCGCCTTCGACCAGAGCACTGTATATCACATCCGTTGGTTGGGTTTATAGTTTGACTTTAGGATATGTACTTATTTTATCTGAGTTTATCTCCACCAACTGGTTAAGCTACCAGTACCCATGGAGCCTCTGTCAATGCCTCCTGTGTCGCAGAGATGTCCCAATTTTGTATATCGAGTCTATGTTGCCTTTATTTAGTCTCCATTCGCCATTATGCTCTTGTTCGAAGGAATTTGAAACCTGAGTCAGCCATTCCTTAGTTATCTTGACTTTGCATGTTGGCCATTCCCGGTACAGTTACTGGTTTGTGCACCTTATGATCTAGTCATTCCACATTATACATCTTTGCTGAGTACCTCATGTTGGATGATGGGGGATGCCTTAATTCCCTCCGTTCAGCGGATTTCATCCCATCGAATTCAGATCATTTATTCTAGGATTGGAATCTAGAGTCACTTTTTAGTGCCTTGAGACATGAAGTCATCAGTGGTAGGTTCTCTCACCATCGACAGTTTTTGGGAATACATTAATGTCCCATGATCGATGGATCCTCTCAAGTGTTCAACCTCAACACATCTATTCGCACTTGTTAGTTTGCACTCTAGTACCTTGATTCCCATTATCATTATCGATGGGTGATCTTGCGTCTATTAACGGTTTACATCAATGACCGGTAATCAAATGATGGACTACTATGTTCGACCTCGACACCTCTATTGACATAGTAGGACTTGTACTCGTAGTGGCTTGTGTAGAAGACCTTCTAGATTGGTGGCATCTCTTATATGCTACCTCCTTGATCGTGCAAGTGTTCATGAGATTTCATCTCTCATGACTTGATTCCAGTATATGTCACACATTCCCAGCTATTATGGAGATCTTGATCCATTGTATATCTTCAGCCATTATGGAGATCATGATCCTTTGTATATCTTCATCATGGAGATTCTGATCTATGTATATTGTATGTGGCGATGACACTTATATGATATTTTGTATCATGCCTTTTCATGGCCATTGTACTCTTATGTATCCGAGACTGCTATATGTATTTGTAGTTATGTGCAGAGTTGTATCATTGTACTATGTTGATTGGGTTCCTGGTCTTCCATTTGGGATTCTTCATCACTCCATTTCTTGGGTGGACTTATAATGTATTTCGGCCATCGTATGACCCCTCTGACCTCACACATTAGGGGGCATCTATTATAGCTGATTTTACCACACCAGGTGAATCACACTTGTATGGCCTTCCCCTGTCCCTCTGTAGACTCCTTAGACCCCTTGGACCATTTTTTGTCCTTTGATGTTTCCTAGACCATCCCTAAAAACATGTGAAAACTGCTATACGCAACTTTTAAACCCCTTATCGCGTATATACGCGGGTTTGACCTCTAAAACCGCGTACATCGGGATGTGTACAAAATCCAAATCCTTTTGGAGTTTTCCTTGACATGGATCTGACTCACTTGTCTCTTGGCCTTCCATATGCCTTGAGATCGCTCAGATTCGACCTTTCATTACCTTATTGAAAATATATATAAGGAACCCTTTGGATACATTGAAGGCATGAGAGAATTGAGAGCAAAGAAATTATAGGCCATTGTTGCCGGAACTTGTGCTTGAGTCTGCATCCCTTTGTCCCTTGGAGCACTTTGGTGTTCTTCCCAAGCTTTCCTTTTCTTGTGAGCTTGCTATCGAGAGATGGAGGATTGAGGTGGTGGAGGCCCAAGTGGGGGATTCAGTTTCTCCAATTCGCAGATGTGCCGACAGAGGTTGTATTCATTGTAATCTCTAATTTTATATTAATAGAAGTATCTTTTACTGTCCAATAATGTATGTTTGAATGAATATTTTATCCATGGATGATTTCAAATTCTTATACATTATTGATTATATATGCTAGAGTAGATCTAACCCCAATATATAGTATGCTTGTCTTGTTTACTTGTTGTTGAGGAAGTGATTCATCAATTCAAGCTGAAGTTGGAAAGCTCAACGGGGATCTACTTCAACCGTCCAAAATAAGGTACGAGGTCTGATCCTTTAGTGTTAGATATTTGATTTCTCTTGCATATTGGAAAGGATTGATTTCTGGAGTCAAGATGTCTGTTGTGGTACCCCAAGCCATAGGAATTGCTCTCCGTAACAACTATTAGGTAGTCAAGCACAAATCACTCATTCAAACATCAACTACTCAATGAATTAAACCAAGAGGATACAATCAATGGACAAAGGCATCTAGAGACATCTTAGGAGGAAACCAATGAGGACATTGCTATAAGGATGTCTAACACAAGAAGTGAATAGAATGATACAAAGTCCAACTTGAGAAGAAATGAGATATACTACATCGTCAAAGATGTCAAGTCAACAAGAGTGACTTAATAAATAGGGATAGCGTAAGTGGTAAGGATGTGCTACAAAAACATTTGTTACAGATTCTTGCTCGTTTTATTCTTCAATGTTAGCTTTTCAATGAAAAAAATTCTTGATGTGTTAAGGATAAGGAATTATATATGTACTAAGTGAAGGGTTAAATGTATGTTTATACAATACTAGATGAAGTGGATGTTATGTCCTTTTTGTTAAGAATAATGAAAAACAATTGTGAACACGTTTATAGACAACTAGTTGTTCCATTAATTGGATGTTTATACAATAATGCAAGAATTGAATTTTTTAAGCTAATAAGGCAAGAACGAATATAAAAATTACATATAATAAAAAAACAGAAAAATATATAATTAAATTAAATATATAAAATTTACATATAATAAAATTACATATAATAAAATATATAATTAAATTAAATATATTAATATTACAAATAATAAAAAAACTAAAAAACAAAACAAAACAAAACCCAAAATATTACTGTTTGCGTGCTCGACCTCCTCATTTGTACAATAGAATTTACAGTGTCCACCCTCGACCTCCTCATTTGGCACACTAGAACTTACAGAGGAAAATCCATGCACTGTTCCACCCTAAATGGTGAATTAAAAGTGGGCCTCCTCAGTTAGGAAAAATGATCAAACAACAAAAACCTTTTGGATGTTTTTTCAGGGACTTTTTGGAAGTCGTTTGTGCAGGTCGTTTGGTTGCGCCTATGGAGAAGCGGCCCCTCTTTTGGGAAAATTTGTCAATTGTGTAGTGTTCAGACTCCTTGGATTTTTCTTTTATCTTCTTCTGAAACCCTAATCTATTAGGGCGCTGACCTCATAGAAGGTTTCTTTGCATGAACTATAGAGTACTTGAAACAAAATATTTTCTTCACCTGTCAAAATGAGTTCTTCACGATTTAGCACCCCTTAATATCTACATGAAAAAATGATATATTTTCAATGAAACTTTTATTTTGAACACATTAAGTTGTCATGTGTGTATCATTAATTTTACAGTTCAATAACATAACAACTATTCTATTGTATTTTTTCGAGTTGGAGCACAGTTCATTACACAAAAAAATACTTAGACTATGCCATAACCATATTGGGGCATCCACGTGCAATACAAGTTTGAGAGATGAAAGAATGATAAGGATTGGGAACCTAAGAAAAAATAATACACAACTCATAAAACATTAAAACAAAGATTCCTACATACCAAGCAAGTTAGCAAAGCTAGCTTAACAAGGCTTGAGGCATCAAATATTTGTGTTCAACACTTATCATGAAATCATACGTGTATGTGATGGAGGGGAGTAATTCAATTGAATCCTTGCAACTCACTGTATGTTTGAGTCTCAACACTCTGCTTTTTAAATTGAACCAAAATACCTAAAAGAAGTTTGTTAATGGCTAGATTTGAGAAAGTTCTAGGTGTGAGTAATTAAGGGCCTGGGGCTCTAAAATTTGTTGTGTTTTGTACCAGTCCACGATGCAATGAATTGATAGTCATGGGTAGGAATTTAAGTTATTTAATGAAAACAATTAATGTGTATAACCTCTATGTCAAAACCGTTTTCCATGAGTGATAAGAAAATCACAAGAATTCAATGTGTCAAATCTTAGTTGATAGTGTTAATTAAAATATGGTAAATTTAATATAAGACTTACTTATAGTTATCTCTTACTCTTTTGACCCTCACACATTTAATATTTTAAGGTTGTCTTTGCACCTTGACCCAATTCCTATTATAAGGTGAGGAGGATGTGCATGGATAATAATCCTTAATTATGACCATGAGAGGAGGATTTAAAGAGAAGATGATGTAAAGACAAGTAATTTATATATATATTTTGGTAGCACTAAGGACAAATGTTTGGAAGGACGGAGGAAGATTACATCAATATCATGCCACCCATCAAATTGAATACTATTCTTGAGCCAATAATTGTTTTTTTAATTTTATTAATAACCATTGTTTCTCCATATCGTGTCCCCAATGAAACCTCTCTATAGCAATGCATATATCGACTTCTGCACAGTTTGTGATCCTAGCTACATGCCATTATTTGTATTTTTATGAAATTGAGTGTTCTTTATATTTTTTTGTGAGTCCATGATATTCATGCAAGAGTTGAAGTCTTGCAGAGAACTTATCAAACCGGCCTTTTGAATTTCATTTTGATGAAAAAAGAGTGGACATTGGTAGTGAGGTTCACATAGGTAGTAGGAACAATTTTTTGAGCTCCTTTCGGGCTAGAAGTAGACTAGTTGTTGTTCTTTTTTGTTATAGTTGTAGTTGTTGACACATTTTCACACTTTAGATTGCATCCCCCATTGACTCGGGAGTCACAATCACATATCGATGGCTAGTGCCTCATCGTAATCAATGATTAGTGGCCATCTTGCACAACTAAGCAGTGAGTGCATGACATGAGTAAGTTATTATAATGTATCATGTTTCCAATATTTTGAATGATGAGTTGAACCTTATAGAAAAGGAATTTCAACATCTTGCAAAATTTATATAGATGGGTAATTTCAAATGTTTCCCTTCTTTTAAATGTCGATATAAATTATTCCCTTCTTAATTGGAAGGGTAAAATTCAGATTTTATATTATTTTTGAAGGGAAATGTTAACTTTACACTTCTGGGAAGGGATAGAACCCTTTGGAAGGGTTGAATCTCAGACTGGATGCTGCTACTCATTTTCAACAAAGTAGCTGACATAAAGGTTTTAGGCTGATGCTGACCCATCTCCAAGCACTTCAACTCCCTGGTACCACAGGTAGAGAATGAAGGGATGATTTTAAGGAACCATACTTATTTAAAAGTGTATAAATGTTGGCGAATCTTACCAATTCTTAAAATAGGAAACTATAAATTGTTTGGCAATATTTAAAAAAAAAATTTAATTTCCAAGGATTTTATATCGTTTATATAATAATTTGGTGATTTTTAGGGTGAAAAAAGTTTACCCCATCAAAATTGGGTGAAACAGGGCTTCAAAAAATGCAAAATGGCGAATCGTTTTTTGGAGAAAAACCCCTAAAAATAGCCAATGGGATAAATTTCTCCCCTAACATTATCCCTGGGAGAATGTCGTAGTAAAGGTGGACTGCGTGATTTCTGGTGGTGAAGACGATGGACGCCAAACATAAGGGAATTTTTGGCCACATGGTTAGGTTCATGATAGGAAGTATCGTGAAGCCCTTGCAAGATTTACAACACTTTATAGGCCCTAGGAAGGTGATTTTAGCTGAAGTTTCCCATCAGTCCCCGGCGGAGGTCTTGAAATTTTTTACGAAAATTCAACATCTCAAAATTGAGCTTCCTGGCGGTGAGCTCGACGCCGAGGATGGGGTTCATTTGAAATGGAAGGCTGAATTTGGGAGTACCTTATAGAGATGTGTGATTTTTGGGGCCACTTTATTCTTGAATAAGGGTTTGAAAACTAGTTTGAGAAGAAAAACTTAGTTAGTTTCCGATGATGAGTCTCACGGTATTGAAGGATTACAAGATGATAGTGGCAATATCCCCAACTCATTTTACATAAGCGGCTGGATGAAATTGAGAGTTGTGTGGACCATAGGCTCTCTGATTGTGGCTTCAGCACGAAATTGCTTATTGAAATATATTATTCATGACCATCCCACTCTTTAGAGCTTGGTTCTATATGATGCACATGGACAAGGGACTTTGTGTATGGGAAGGGAACAAATCTGTGAGTTTCACGATAAAACTCTGGAATATTCACTAACCTCTAATAGAACACAAGTCCCAACCATTAATATGAAATTGAGGCATCCACCAACTCTAGAGATTTCTGGTGGCACTATGATGCAGG
This sequence comes from Pseudotsuga menziesii, assembly GCA_001517045.1. Taxonomy (NCBI): domain Eukaryota; kingdom Viridiplantae; phylum Streptophyta; class Pinopsida; order Pinales; family Pinaceae; genus Pseudotsuga; species Pseudotsuga menziesii. The sequence goes on from LPNX010410260.1 coordinate 455,161, forward strand.
GTGCAATGCTCGTTACCATTAGGATGAGTGATCAAATGATCGCAGTGAAGAAGGAAAGTGAGGGTTTCCTTGTGGGGTATTTTGAAGGTCCATATAGGGTAGCTACCAAAAGCCCAATGAGGAGGAGGACTTATCTACATTGACACCAATTGGAATCCATATCTTCCTTGGACTGCTAGTAGAACTTTTGTTGATTGGATGGCTGAAGAAGGTCAAGTGTTTAGGCAATGGTCGTTAAGATGTAATAAATGAGCATCGTCTGATGGATGGAAGATGAAGTAGATGTCGATCTGGGATTTCTTTCTAGGGTATTTTTTAGAGGCCTGATTTTATTTCTACGAAATAGTTTCATCCAGCGTGTTCCCAAGATGCTAATTAGGTTTGTAGTAAATCCTCATGAAGTCTCTCGGTTTAAGTTTGACTTATTGCAGTTCAGATGTTTTCCTAGATCGAATGACATTTATGTTGTAAAGGTGTTTTCCTGGACCGAAATGACTAGTTATGTATAGTAGTTCCCATGGAATCCTGAAATGTTATGTTTTTTATACCCTTACTTCTCGTTTATTTCCCCCAAAGGAATCTATATTCAAGCAATGTGCCATTGTAATTGTATTCTGGATTGTGTCATTGAAGTTGATTCAAGTTATAAATGTTAGGGTTCCAAAAAAATCTATGGATCTCAGCAAATGAAATGAGTTATATTTGAGCCTGTTTTTGATTCTTTTTCCTTGAAATTGATTTCTTAAATCTGTATCATTCATAGTAATGAACTTTTTTTTTGTTTCATTATTTTTCTAGGTAAAAGTTGATTTCCACCTTGGATCAACTACTGATCTGCACTGTATCATTCCCTTATCCAAACTGCTTTCTTGTTCATATATTTGTTATTTGTATTTCATCAACTGTGGAATTTGGGCTTAACTATTTCAAAATTATGATATTACTATTTAATTTGGCGTTAAGATGGGCTCTGACGACTTACATTTGGATATTTGAAAAAATATCCCTCTTGCCATTAGTTTGAATTCTCATATTTTTGAGAGCTGGTGATCCAATGAAAGAGGAAAGAAAGTGCTCATAGAAAACGGGTAAAACAAATATTAACTGAAAAATACTCAGTTACTATATGTTGGATTTTTTCACACCCCCCACAGCATGGAGTAATGTAACCCGACTCTTCTGTGTCTGAGTTGACTCTCGAATCTGATTTCACTACTTGAGAACGCAAGTGGGGTCAGCTCCGTTCCTAGTCTGACTTAGCCACAAGTTCCTGATTTATACTTACAAGTTTAACTTGTGGGCGTGACTCTAATTTCAAATTCAAATAGCTGTCTCTTCGTAGTGTCATGTGTCAGACTCTATTGTATTTCTGTAAAAGAGACAAAAAAAATTTAAAAACTACTCATTTTTCGTATTTTACCAATAGAACTATTAACTATTGAGAATCTATGTTTTTTTGTAGTATGTACCATCATATATATTACTTTGAAACTATTTATTATTATTATTGTAAATTTGTATTTGAACATTGCAAATTTTCATATTAATGAAAAACTCTTTTTCTAAGATTTAATTTATTTTTGCATGTTTCCCAAGTCAACTTCCAAGTTTTTCCCGGACTCCAAGTCAACTCTTACTCTTCATTGTGACTGAGTTGTACTTTGAGTTGAATCTGGTAACTTCGTATTGGAGATATGGCTTTGGATTCTATAGCTTAGGTGTTGGTCAACAATATTTGTTATCAATATGTTGCATAAATCTTCTGATTCCAATTTGGAGTTCTTGCGAAATGCTCTCCCTCTCAAAACGTTTAGAAATTAGTTGGTGGGAAAACTTAACCAATTTCCAGTATTCATCCCCAAATTAGGTAGGAATTTTTCCGGAAGTATAGTTCCCACATGGTTGATGGGAAATTCGATCATGGAACTTTTCCCTTAAGGGTTTTGGTCCATTTTAAGATGACCCAGATCCTTAGAATTTTTAAACAAATGAGTGGATCAGAGCAAAATTTCACATTGCTGGAAAAAAATAGACTCATCTAAAAATTTGTTTTGTCCCTTTTCAACTCATCCAAATTTTTATGCTTGTATCAGCTTCTCTCTATGGACTTTCAATGAGAAAGGGAGAATTCATGACACTGCCACATTGTTTATCATGGGCTACTTGGAATTCATGAGAACAATTGTTATGTTTTCCTAGGCCTTTTTCAGTCACTACTATTGTGGAAATGAAGTGGGCTCCATAATACCATGGCCTTGGCTCATATGAGGGGTTCTTATTTCGTTTCCAATAAAATCTGGATCTAATCCTTCTAAGATAATCGATAGAGAATCCTGAATCTATTTTCTTTTCAGGCCTTATGAGGGAGAGCGTATATAACCATTGTTGCTGAAAATTTGTAAAAAATGTCAAAAAAATTAAAAGTATTTGAAACCCTAAGATGCTTGTGGAAGGCTGTTATATTTGTCTTAAATCTATTCATATTGCATTTTTAATTTATTATTTAGTTTTGTTATTGGAATTATTGTGATTTATGCGTGTTTTGTATGACCATCTTTAGTATTTAATGTAGATAAATCATAGGACCTAAAAATTTGTAAAGTATGTCGGTTATTGATTATTTACTATTGACATTCATACTTTGGTAGCTCTTATAAGGTTTGGTAGCTTGGCAGGGAAAGGGCCACCACTATCAATTGTTTGTGCTAGTTAATATTCTTAGTATGGATTTTCTAACCAATTTTACCAGATGATCCTTAATTTCTCTTCCTATGGTCGAATTGAATAATACGGATATTAATTAACTTTGCTAAAATAAATGTTATTTTAGTGGTTTGGAACTGCGTTCACACTTTTTAATTCTCAACGTTTCAATCCCTACTATGGGACCATATTCAGGAGACTCATACGCCTGATGGTTTTTAATCTGCTACCAACTTGTACTAATACTAATGCAGATAGTTTACCTTGGAAACTCTTTTGGAAAAACCATCTTGAAATGGCCTTTGTTTGGTTCTTTTTATGCTTATGAATTATTTCAAATAGAAGCTATACACTCTCAAATAGAGATTTTGTGTATTCTTACTCCTTATCTTTGTTTGGCATACTATTGTTGGGTCTAAGATAATATTCATCCTATGGATAATCTCTTATACTCTTCATTCCTAGAATTTACGTTCTAAGTATTCCTCCTATCCGTGTTTGTGCCATTAATGTCCCAAGATTTCGATTTTTCAACTCAAAAATTTGACCTCTTCTTGTTTTCCAATGTTTGATCAAATACTATTTAGGTCCTCTTTCACTTGCTACTGGTCTGCTTCTTTACTACCTCACCTAATGATTGGTTCCCCTTGAGTTAAGGCCAGAGAACCCCTGAAGATGTCATTTGTCTCCCTACGTGTTTTCCAAGAGATGGTTACATTTTCCCTACTCCTTTCTAATTTGAGCTACTGTAGCATTTTTTTAGCACTGGAATCTGGCATCTTGTGATGGGTCAGAAGCTCCAAGTGCTGACCCCTTGGGTGTCCATTTACCTTTCGTCATGGAATCTTCCATCTGTTGTTAAGTAGAGGAACTAATGTGGAGGAAGGCATGTATAATGGTTCACATGCTTGACCTGCGTGAATTTTCTCTGCAAACCCTCTTTCATTGGTTAATATGTGTGGTGTGTCAACCTCTTTGCAAAACAATTTTATGTTTTTGAGAAACATTATGTTATATTTTATGTTAAAGTTTGTAATTAATGACCAAGTGGGGTCAAGGATAATTTAATGTATTGTAGAATATTTTATTAATAAATAAACGAAAGATGAGACAACAACTTAGGGAAGCTGTTAAATGAGTGTTTTACTGGTCACTTGGTGGATGAGGCTGGGTTGAGAGCAGATTGACATGTGGCAGCATCCTCAAACTACTTCTAGCTGTTGCGGGTGGTAAATTCCCTATTTTTTTGGTCATGATTCCCCAAGAAAGTGGAACAGGAGCAGGTGGCTCATTAAGTAAAACTGACCCAAAAGACCTAGGCATGCTAATAAAACTTCCCATTGAAGACAGCTGAGGCTGCTCCTTCTGGAATTGTGATCATTCTGAGTGAATGAAGTGCATAGGTGAATTCGATGGAGGGGACTAGATGAAGTAAGTTTGGGTGGATAAGTGTTGAAGATTGAACTAGTGCAGCTATTCTAAGCTGAGTTCATACTGTTGTAAGTAGAACTGAGTTACTATTGAACACTCAGTGGAGTTGTAGAGGATTTCAAGACTACATCTCTCACCCAATACTCTACTAGGTGGACCAGGAGACAAGCTTTGGGGTCCTTAGAATTGCAGTCTAGATCTTCTCCAGGAGTTGGTTGGGAAGAACAGCCTCCTTAAGTTGTTGTCACCTCATCTATACTTCCAGGTTTTGCTTAGTTTAGTTATTTTATTTATTCATTGTATCTGGAAGAATTTAAAAGTTTTTCATTAATACAGTATATTGTTGTTTTATTGTTGTTAGAGATAAATAGGAAAATTATTTATGATTTGAAAGTTAGTAACTAGCTCGATTAGGGTAAATTAGTAGAGAAATTTCCGAGTTAATTGATAGATAGGAAAAATTACCTAAACTGTATTTTTCCACACCTCTTGCAAGGCAATACTCTAGTATAGTAGTCTGTAGATTTATTTATTTCAAATAAGTAGATTCAATAAAATATGAATGCATATGTAGATGAATACTATCTACAAAATTTTGTGTAAAATTATTTATAGAACTTTAGCTATATTTGTGTTATCTACTTAAAGTATTTAAATAAACAAAATAAAGATAGAAGAAAAAGTTTAAATAATACACACTAGTATGCATAATATTTTATATAGTAACACTAGTAAAGTTGCATATTATAAACCTGGTATGTAAACCTAAATAAATAATATAGGAACAGTAAAATATTTAAACTAGGTTTAACTTAGTAAAACAATAATTTAGATTAAATAATTACTCAGTTAGTTCATTTATGAGAACATGTAAACTAGGTTTACTAAAAAAAAAATACTATCTCTATAAACCATTAAAAATAATTAGGATTTACAAAAGATCTGTTCTTTCACAGCTGAATAAATTCAAAATTTATAATACTAAAACCTAGTTGTATATTCCAGAAATTCCAGAAAAAAAATACATTTATTTAATAATAACAATCTCAATCATATTTCCATAATTTATTGCAGTATTATTAATTTTGCTGGTATCAAAATATTTCCTTACCAAAGGTCTTCAAATCATAGTCCTTTAAATAAGAAACAAAATTTCTTACTGAACTATTTAACCCTAACCATCTAAAAGTAAATAAAAATAAAAATAGCTAAAATAAACCAAATATACATAAATTAAAAACCAAATAGAGATACTGCTAATTCAGCCTTAAGCTATGAAAATCCTTTTAATATTAAAAACTAAACTAAACAAAGTGAGTCTCGGCTCATAGCCTTTATTTATGAGTCAAAGCTTAAAATCTTACATAAAGGTATCAATACTTAAATAGGGTTCACAAAATTGAAACAATCGTCTGCTCAGCTACGAAATCCTTTTACCAAAGCGAGAAGTGCTTTAAGAACAACCATCAAAGTTTCCTTTAAAACCCTAATCAAATCCTCACAAAATGACCCAATGGCCTGACAGTAAATTCACAGCTTAAAGCCGGCTTTAAAAATTATCACCATATATTCAACTAAGGCCGAGAAGGCTCAAAACTAAAATATGTAAGTCACGGCAGTGAAAGCTCGTACGCTCTCATTACAAATAGCCACTAGGGATTTTAAAAATAGAAATTAAAAAGAACAAATAGAGCAACTAATGACCACGGCCAAACCAACAACCACAACACATAGCAGTGCCATCAAAATCCACCTTATAACTTGTGCAGGTGAAACCCCTGGTGAAATCAAGGCTTATCGGTTTTAATGCCTTCACGAAAACTCTGTTGATGGAGTTAACAGTATTTCGAGCCACCATGAAAAATCCTGCACAAGAAAAATAAAAAGAAGATGAAGGTTAATACATAATTCCATAAATAAAGTAATATTATACTTATGCATAGCAGTAAAACCAACGTAATTATTACCAAGGGCATGGCCCAGCTGCTGGATGTTGTTGTCTCAGCCTAACCTCTATCATGAGCTTCACAAGCTGAAATTGAGCCCTGCCAACATGAAAATGCAGTGTGCAGTATTCAAAGGTGAAGTCTCAGGCCGTGACAAGGTAAAGACCAAACCCTCGTGGAGGAAATGAACAGTCAACAAGAACTCAACTCACACAGCGAACAACCCCCATCACACTCTTTACAAACAAAGAGTTCGAACTCTTACATTAAAACAAAGGTGAAGACAACCCAAACCCTCATTACTCTCTACACAGTCAAAAGCACTTCACGATGGCAGTAAGCTTCTTACTCACCCTACTACACCAGATCGTTAAGGCTCACAAAGGCCTGTGTGCATTTTTAATGGAGGTTCAACATCAAGCATGGCGCCCACGAGCTCACAGCTCGACCACTCCACAGCCCAGACTAAAACAAAGCATTTTTTAGGGTTTGAATCCAGTTATATGGCGTCTCAAGGTCAATGAAAACCCTAAAATTCAATCACCAACCATGTGTCCATCAAATAATTTGCAATTATGGGTATCAAGCTATAGTTGAAAGTCTCGATTGTTAACCTGCACAAATCATTTGGCTTACAAGTCAAGATCATATAACATCATTGCATAGTATCATTAATTTCCTTGTTTCGATTTCTTGTTTTATAACCATAGTTTATTAAACATTGAAAAGTGTTCATTTATACTAGAGTCCTTTGAATAAATATAATATATCTATGTTATTCTTAGTATTAAATAATGTTTACATTTGATAATAGTAAGACAACAATGATGGAGGTAAACTAACCTTCCATAGAAGTACATAACCATATAGATCCTTAAGATAGGTTTAGACTAAGCATAGTTAGACTCTGCACAAATTCATATCAAATGAGATTACTGACACAAGGAAATCAAGTATGAATACTAGATCAAGGAAAATCACTAATAGAATGTTTAAAGTTTAGAAAGAACTCAATAAATATAAACATTACTTGATACCAAACTCTGATGATAAGTATGTATTTTTGGCCGCAATTATGTTAAACATATCTTCTAGTTTATGGACTATTTTAGGCCACCATACTTGTAATGGAAAAAGGTAAAATTGTCCTTAATAGAAGCCATCTAAACATGAAATACAAGTCTATAACTGGAAACACAAGGAGTATGATTAATGGAACAAGTGTTGTGGTGGAAATTATAATTGAACTAAACCTATTTTTTTTACATTAGTGTTTTTGCAAATATTCATGCAGATTTCTAACAATAGAAATACCAACAATACCTTTTACGGGGACAGGCTGCAAAACAAACAAATTAACTCGCATTTTATCCTATGCTAGTTGAATGTATTTTTCTTGATCTGAAATTTACTGGTAACAATATTGCTTATCTGTTTAAAACCTGTAAAAGAAGCATCACTTTACTGCGTTAGCTATAAGCTAAGTAAGCCCCGATATCATCTAAGGATCTTTCCTACTTGACATAAGACAGTAATAACACACTTAGCATCAGATTTATAAGTAGTTTACTTTCCTGCCCATTTAAAACATAAACTGCTGAATTTAACATCCATAACATGGTACTTGAAGATAAACAAATTGAATATATAGAACTAAAGAATTATAATGCTCAATTCTAGTTACTACTGTTTGAATAACCGCTAGTGGTTATTGATTGATAGATAGTGACATCCTTGAACATTTTATGTTACATGAATTTTTTTTAAATTTTTATGAATTTTTGGGTTATTACATGTGGTATCAGAGCACAAGGTTCAGACATTAGGCATGAATGTGGCTCAACTTGGATCAATAAAACAGTAGATTTAAAACATGCATACTGATTTTTACTTTTCTTTTGAATTATACTTCCAGAGAATTTTTATGAGTTAACTACAGGTATGGAAAGATTGGAAGAATATGCGGATGAGGAGTCCCCATTTACTGAACGAAGTAATTCTAAGAGAGAACATATACAAGAAGAAATAACTAATAACTCTTTTGAATTATTACAAATGGTTAAGGAACTAAGAACAAAGATGGAAACGGTCAAAAAGGAAAATGAGAGAATTCTGAGAGTTCAGGAGGAGCTAAATCAGATTTTAATGGAAAGATTTTAGAATGAAGAAAAATATAAACGAACAGAGTCTAAAGATATGCCTTACCAACATAAAGATAAAAAGTCTAAACAGTTTAAAATCGAAAGTATCTCATCTTCTGAGGTTTATGGCGATCCACATAAAAATAATTATCAATATACTACTGATAGTAGTGAAGATAATCATCATACAAAAAAGAGAAAGTTTAAAACTTACGAAGAAATCTCTGGAGAATTCAAGAAAATTAAGCCACCAACCTTTAATGGTGAAACTGAGAAAGGAGAAGAGGCTGAATCATGGCTTTCTGGGATGAAGAAATATTTAAAATTTATAATTACTCTAATCAACTGAAAGCCAGAATGGCTATTTATAACCACACTAGGAAGGAAGATATTTGGTGGCAGGACCTAAAAAGAGTAAAAGGAATTAGGGAGAAAAGCATTAACTGGAGTACGTTTAAGAAATATTTTAAGAAGAATTTTTTGTCTGAACAGTACTACGAGGAGTTGGCTAAGGAATTTTATGAATTAAAACTGGGAACAATGAACATGAAAGAACTAAACAGTAAATTTCTAAGTCTGCTCAGATATGTGTCGTATATTGTGGATGAGAAGCCTAAGGTACAACAGTTTTTAAGCTGCTTACCCTTTCATATAAAAGACAGAATTGAGTATGACAATCCAAAAACTTTAGAAGAAACAATGAGAAAGGCGAATTTATGTTATGAACAAAATCACAAAAAGGAAAGTATGACAAATTGGAAAGTTAAAAGAACTAATAATTTTGAACAGAGGAAGAAAGGTTTTGTACCTACCGAAATTTTAAGAATAATAACACACGAAATTTTCCTATTAAAAATTTCCAAGGGAACAAAAGTAATTCACAGATAAATCCAAATGGTCGAAGAAGTAAAGAATCTGTTAATAATCACAGTAACTATACCAAGAATTTTGAACGAAAGGAACCAGTAAAGTGCTCGGAATGTAATGGTCCTCATTATGCATCAGTTTGACCCAACCAGAAGAAGACTGTTAGCAACAGACATTCGATACAGCAGGAGATGAATGTTGGTGATCTAGCAAGGACAATGCCTAGGATCAATGCAGCACTGGATAACAAGCAAGTGGATTACCAAACTTCCATGGTGGAAGTGGAAAGTAAGCTGAATCAAATACCTATATCTATTTTAAATGATACAGGGGCTAGTTTAACCTATATTTCTCTTGATTTAGTAGAAAAATGTAAGTTATCAGTAGAAAATTTTGCAAACTCTTGGTTAGTCTAGCTAGCTATTGGAGCAAAAAGGAAGGTGAACAGCTTTGTTAAGAATTGTATTGTAAAAATGGATCAGTTTGAAACCTTTGTTAAGCTTAATGTTTTACATTTAGGTTCTTATGATATGTTAATTGGTATGGATTGGTTAGAACAACATAGGGTAGTCCTGAATTGTTTCAATAAAAATTTCACTTGCGTAAATAATGATGGAGAAATAGTAAATGTAAAAGGAATCCCTAGGGAAATAATTGTAAGATAGATTTCTTCTTTACAACTTAAGAGAGTTGTTCGGAAGGGCTGTAAATCATTTGTTGTAACGATAATTAATGAAGAAAATGCTAATAACAAAGAGAAATTAAAACTAGAAGATATTCTGATCCTGGGGAAGTATTCAGATGTATTTCCAGAACAAATTTTGGGACTGCCTCCGAAGCTGGAGTTAGACTTTACTATTGAGCTGGTACCTGGTGCAGTGCCCAGCTCAAAATCTCCTTATCGGATGAGTATAATGGAATTAAATGAAATGAATTCATAGTTAAAAGAACGCATTGATAAGAATTATATTAGACCCAGTGTGTCTCTTTGGGGAGCACCTATTATTTTTGTTAAGAAGAAGGACTAAACTCTTCGATTATTTATAGATTATCGTCAACCAAATAAAATGACTATTAAAAACAGATATCTGTTACCCCGCATAGATGATTTGTTTGATCAGCTATGTGGAGCAACAATATTCTCGAAGATTGATTTACGATCAAGTTACCATCAGGACTGAATAAAAAATGAAGAAATATTTAAAACAACTTTTAGGACCCAGTATGGTCATTACGAGTTTGTTGTTATGCCATTTGGGCTTACTAATGCTCCAATTATTTTTATGTGTTTGATGAATAATGTAATGCATAAATACCTTGATACGTTCGTGGCCATATTCATTGACGACATCTTAATTTACTCAAAGTCTGAAGAAGAACATAAAGAACATTTAAAATTTGTCTTACAAGAGTTACGAGAACATCAAATCTATACAAAATTTAGTAAATGTGATTTCTTTAAAGATAAGATACAGTATCTGGGTCATGTGGTGACTAAAGAAGGAAATTCTGTTGATCCTGAAAAGATAAAGGCAATCAAAGAATGGCCAGTCCCAAAATACGTAATTAACGTACGATCATTCACGGGAATTATTGGCTATTATCGAAGGGTTTTCAAGAATTGCAAATCCCATAACTTCTTTATAGAAGAAAGGGAATAAATTTGAGTGGAGTCAAAAGTGTGAAGATAGTTTTAAAAAGTTAAATTTTTTATCAACCACCGCACCAATCGTAAGAATTGTTGACCCTAATAAATATTTTATAGTATGTATTGACGCATGCAATGACGATTTAGGTGGAGTTTTAACTTAGGAAGGACACGTCATTGCTTATGAGTCTAGGAAGCTGAAGATTCATGAGAAAAATTATGTGACCTATGACTTAGAATTGGTTGATGTCATACATGCCTTAAAAATGCGGCATAATCATTTAATCGGAAGGAAGTTTATATTAATGACAGATAATAAAGGGTTAAAATATCTGTTGGATCAACCTAACTTAAATGCTAGGCAAGCTAGATGGCTAGCTTTCCTTAGCGAATACGATTTTGAAATCCAACATATTAAAGGAAATGAAAATAAGGTTGCTGATTCTTTAAGCACAAATGAAAAATTGAATTTTACAGCAGCAATCAGCACCTATATAACATATTTAGAAGAATAGCTAGAAGAAGGAATAGCACAAGATGAAAATTATCGAAAATTACAAGCAAAGGTAAGAGAAAATTTAATTGAAAGTTTAAGTACAGGGTATAGTTTAAGAGAAAAAGGATTATTATTATATAAAGATAGACTATACGTACCTAATGTACCTAAGATTAAGTTGCTGATTTTAAACGAAATTCATAAGATCCCTTATAGGTTATCAGGAAACTATAACTAGGCTAAGAAAGGATTATTTCTGGCCAAACATGAAAAATGAATTGGCAGAATACATTGCTAAGTGCTTTGAATGTCAGCAAGTAAAGACTGAACATCAGCATCCAGCTGGGTTACTTCAACCATTACCTATTCCTAGCTGGAAGCGGGAGATAATTAGCCTTGATTTTATCACCGAAATACCTATAAATCAAAACTTGAATGACTAAATAATGGTTGTTGTCGATAAATTAAGCAAGACAACTCAGTTTATACCTGTAAAAACTACTTATAAAGCTGCAAACATTGCTGATATTTTCTTAAAACAAATTTTTCGTTTACATGGAATACCGAAAGTAATAATTTCAGATAGAGACCCTAAGTTTACGGGCAACTTTTGGAAGTCTTTGTTTAAAGGAATAAATACTACATTAAACTTCAGTACCTCTTTCCATCCTCAGACAGATGGACAGACTGAAAGAGTAAATTAGGTATTGGAGGATCCACTCAGAATGTATGTAAAAGAAAATCTAGGTAAATGGGAAGATTACTTACACCTGGTAGAATTTACTTACAATAATCACTAGCAAGCCTCAACAAGATATAGTCATTTTGAAATTTTGTATGGTAGGAAGTGCAATACTGCCATCTCATGGAGTAATGCAGTTAACATGATAGTATTAGGACCTGAATTATTAAAAGAGATGGAGTTAATTGTAAAACAGGTACAAGGTAACTTGAAAGTTGCACGAGATTGAAAGAAAAGTCAAGCAAATCTTAAACAAACTCAAAAGGAGTTTCAGGTAGGTGAACATGTCTTTATTAAGGTGAGACCTAAAATGAGTTCTCTGAGGTTAAGAATTTGTGCTAATTTAGCACCCTGATATTGCATACCGTTTAAAATATTGTCCAAAATAGGACAGGTAGCATATCAGTTAGCCTTACCGCCAAACTTAAAGGTTCACAACGTTTTTCATTTTCTGTATTAAAAAAATATGTACATGATGCTACTCATGTTATTAATTGGAATTATCTGCAGGTGGAGCCCGAAGGATATTTTTTGGTGGAACTGGATTGTATCCTCAAAAGGAGGGAGATCTCACGTCAAAATCGCACCATTGGTTAGGTGAAGGTGCAATGGAAGCACCTTAGTCCAGAAGAAGCCACCTAGGAATTGGAAAGTCATATGCGAGATGCATATCCAATTCTATTTCAGGGAAATTCTGAGGATGAAGAATAAATAACATTGAGGAAAATGTTAAAATTAAGGGGGTGTGCATGTCACGTGCCCTAATTTGCAAAACAATTTTATGTTTCTGAGGAAAATTACGTTATATTTTATGTTGAAGTTTGTAATTAATGACCAAGTGGAGTTAAGGATAATTTAATGTATTGCAGAATATTTTTTATTAATAAATAAATGAAAGATGAGACAATAGCTTAGGGAAGCTGTTAAATCAATGTTTTACTGGTCACTTGGTGGAGGAGGCTGGTTTGAGAGAAGATTAACATGTTGAAGCATCCTCAAACTACTTCTAGTTGTTGCAGGTGGCAACTTCCCTATTTTTGTGGCCATGATTCCCCAAGAAAGTGGAACAGGAGTAGGTGGCTCATTAATTAAAGACTGACCCAAAAGACCTAGGCATGCTAATGAAACTTCCCATTGAAGACAACTGAGGATGCTCATTCTGAGTGAATGAAGTGCACATGTGAATTCGATGGAGTAGACTAGCTAAAGTAAGTTTGAGGGGATAAGTGCTGAAGACTGAACTAGTGCAACTATTCTAAGCTGAGTTCATCTTGTTGTAAGTAGAACTGAGTTACTGCTGAACACTCAGTGTAGTTGCAGAGGATTTCAAGACTAGATCTCTCACCCAATACTCTACCACGTGGACTAGGAGACAAGCCCAAGGGTCCTAAGAATTGCATTCCAGCTCTTCTCCGAGAGTTGGTTGGGAGGAGCAACCTCCTTAAGCTGTTGTCACCTCATCTATACATCCAGGTTTTTCTCAGTTAAGTTATTTTATTTATTCACTGTATCTCGAGGAATTTAAGAGTTTTTCATTAATACAGTATATTGTTGTTTATTGCTGTTAGATATAAATAGGAAAATTATTTATGCTATAAAAGTTAATAACTAGATAGATTAGGGTAAATTAGTAGAGAAATTTATGAGTTAATTGATAAATAGGAAAAATTACCTAAACTATATTTTTACACACCTCTTGCAAGGCAGTACTCTAGTACAATAGGTTTATTTATTTCAAATAAGTAGATTCAATAAAATATGAATACAGTTGCAGTTGAATACTATCTACAGGATTTTGTGTAAAATTATTTATAGAACTTTAGCTGTATTTGTGTATTTATGCTGTAAAAGTTAATAACTAGATAGATTAGGGTAAATTAGTAGAGAAATTTCTGAGTTAATTGATAGATAGGAAAAATTACCTAAACTATATTTTTACACACCTCTTGCAAGGCAGTACTCTAGTACAATAGGTTTATTTATTTCAAATAAGTAGATTCAATAAAATATGAATACAGTTGCAGTTGAATACTATCTACAGGATTTTGTGTAAAATTATTTATAGAACTTTAGCTGTATTTGTGT
>LPNX010410260.1:469289-530925 GCA_001517045.1 Pseudotsuga menziesii
TATCTACTTAAAGTATTTAAATAAACTAAATAAACATAGAAGAACAAGTTTAAATAATACATACTAGTATGTATACTATTTTATACAGTAACACTAGTAAAGTTTCATATTATAAACCTGGTATGTAAACCTAAATAAATAATATAGGAACAATAAAATATTTAAACTAGGTTTAACTTAGTAAAACAATAATTTAGATTAAATAATTACTCAGTTAGTTCATTTATGAGGACATGTAAACTAGGTTCTCTAAAAATAAAATACTAGTTCTATAAACCATTAAAAATAATTAGGATTTACAAAAGATCTGTTCTTTCACAACTGAATAAATTCAAAATTTATAATACTAAAACCTAGTTCTATATTCCATAAATTACAGAAAATAAATACATTTATTTCATATTAACATTCTCAATCCTATTTCCATAATTTATTACATTATTATTAATTTTGATGCTATCAAAATATTTCTTTACCAAAGGTATTCAAATCATAGTCCTTTAAATAAGAAACAAAATTTCATACTGAACTTTTTAACCCTAATCATCGAAAAGTAAATAACAATAAAAATAGCTAAAATAAACCAAATATACGTAAATGTCATCCAAACAGAGATACTGCTAATTCAGCCTTAAGATCTGAAAATCCTTTCAATATTAAAAATCAAACTGAACAAATTGAGTCTCGGCTCACAGCCTTTATTTATCAGTCAAAGCTTAAAAGCTTACATAAAAGTATCAATACTTAAATAGGGTTCACAAAATTGAAAAAACCGTCTGTTCAACTACCAAATCCTTTTACCAAAGCGAGAAGTGCTGTAATAAAAGCCATCAAAGTTTCCTTTAAAACCCTAATCAAATCCTCATGAAACGACCCAATGGACTGATAGTAAAGTCACGGCTTAAAGACAGCTTTAAAAATTATCACCATATATTCAACTAAGGCCGAGAAGGCTCAAAACTAAAATATGTAAGTCACTGCTATGAAATCCCATACCCTCTCATTACAAAAAAACACTAGGGATTTTAAAAATAGAAATTAAAAAGAACAAACAGAGAAACTAATCACCACGGTCGAACCAACAACCACAACACAAGGCTATGCCATCAAAATCCACCTTACAACTTGTGTCGGATAAACCCCAGGTGAAACCAAAGCTTACTGGTTTTAATGCCTTCATGAAAGCTCTGTTGATGGAGTTAACAGTATTTCAAGCCACCATGAAAGAGCCTGCACAAACAAAATCAAAAGAGGATGAAGGTTAATACATAATTCCATAAATAAAGTAAAATTATACTTATGCAGAGCAGTAAAACCAATCGTAATTCTTACCAAGGGCATGGCGCAGCTGCTGGATGTTGCAGTCTCACCCTAACCTCCCTTGTGAGATTCACGAGCTGAAATGGAGCCCTGCCTACATGAAAATGTAGTGTACGGTATTCAAACGTGAAGTCTCAGGCTGTGACGAGGTAAAGGCCAAACCCTCATTGAGGAAATGAATAGTCAACAAGAACTCAGCTCACATAGTGAAAAACCCACATCGCACTCTTTACAAACACAGAGTTCCAACTCTTATAGTAAAACGAAGGTGAATACAACCCAAACCCTCATTACTCTCTACACAGTCAAAACCACCTCACGATGGCAGTAAGCTTCTTACTCACCCTTCTACACTAGCTTGTTAAGGGTCTCAAAGAGCTGTGTGCACTTTTAATGGAGGTTCGACATCAAGCATGGTGCCCATGAGCTCACAGCTCGACCACTCCACAGCCTAGACTAAAACAACGCATGTTTTTATGGTTTGAAGCGAGTTATATGGCGTCTCAGGGTCAACGAAAAGCCTAAGCTTCAATCACCAACCACTTGTCCATCAAATAATTTTCAATTATGGGTATCAAGCTATAGTTGAAAGTCTCGCTTGTTAACCTACACAAATCATTTGGTTTACAAGTCAAGACCATATAACATCATTGCATAGTATCATTAATTTCCTTGTTTCGATTTCTTGTTTTATAACCATAGTATATTAAAAATTGAAAAGTGTTCATTTATACTAGAGTCCTTTGAATAACTATAATCTATCTATGTTCTTCTTAGTATTAAATAATGTTTACATTAGATAATAATAAGACAACAATGATGGAGGTAAAGTAACCTTCCATAGAAGTACATAACCATATAGATCCTTAAGATAGGTTTAGACTAAGCATAGTTTTTAAATTTCAATTATATTCTTTATCTACAAAAACTCATATAAAATGAGATTTCTGACACAAGGAAATCAAATATGAATACTAGATCAAGGAAAATCACTAATAGAATGTTTAAAGTTTAGAAAGAACTCAATAAATATAAATAATACTTGCTACCAAACTCTGATGATAAGTATGTGGTTTTGGTCATAATTATGTTAAACATATATTCTAGTTTATGGACTATTTTAGGCAACCATACTCGTAATGGAAAAAAGTAAAACTGTTCTTAATAGAAGCCATCTAAACATGAAATACAAGTCTATAACTGAAAAAACAAGGAGTATGATTAATGGAACAAGTACTGTGGTGGTAATTATAACTACACTAAACCTATTTTTTTTACATTAGTGTTTTTACAAACATTCATTCATATTTCTAACAATAGAAATACCAACAATACCTTTTACGGGGACAAGCTACAAAACAAACTAACTAACTAGCAGCTTATCCTATGCTAGTTGAATGTAGTTTTCTCGATCTGGAATTTACTAGTAACAATATTGCTTATCTGTTTAGAACTTGTAAAAGAAGCATCACTTCACTGCGTTAGTTGTAAGCTAAGTAAGCCTCGATCTCATCTAAGGTTCTTTCCTACTTGACATAAGACAGTAATAACACACTTAGCAACAGATTTAGAAGTAGTTTACTTTCCTTCCCCTTTAAAACATAAACTGTTGAATTTAACATCCATAACATGGTACTTCAAGATAAACAAATACAATATATAGAACTAAATAATTATAATGCTAAATTCTAATTACTACTGTTTGAGTAACTGCTAGTAGTTATTGATTCATAGATAGTGACATCTTTGAACATTATATGTTACATGAAAAAATTTTAAATTTTTATGAATTGTTGGGTTATTACATTTTATGTGGCATGTGGAGTACAGAGCTTCAAGCTCCTCTCAACATGACCAAAATCTCCACATGCACTTTTTCCTTAGCCATTTTAGCATCTCCAAGGAAATTCAAAGCTGTTATATTTATCACATTGGTGAATATATTGCCAAGGGCCCATATTATAACTTATCAAGAATTTTTGGGACAGAATTCCTCAATATAACTATCCCCAATCTCAACAGCTTCATCTATGATAGAATTCCTAATATACTGTTAAGGATCCTAAATGTGAATGGCTATCCATCTCTTAGCATATCATATGATGTGTGCTTGGTTGTAATCTAACCACTAAATAACTTGTTCCTTTGGCCATCTATAGATAGATTTCACAAATTCCAGGTTTGACATTCTTCAGGAATGCATTCCAACATTGAGAAAAAAGAGCAGTTTACCTTCTCAATAGATTAAACAACTTACATCTCTAGTAAGATATCCTCCTATTGGGGCCTGGAAATTCGCAGGCGACAACAGTAAGGGATTCCCCCCAATCAATGTTCCCAATTATCCCGTTGACTGTTTGGTATAGGGAATCCGTCCGGTTTTATGGTTCGGCTACCGTAGGTCAAAGTAACAACAAGGGTTTACCGGTCGCGGCCCAGTCCACCGGAATTTCAATTTTTGTCTTAAATGTGAAATGCAAGTATCTAACTAATTATGCATGGTGGTGAAGAATGCAGGGAGCAGCCAAAATGTGGTGCGCAGGTTCTTACCTCTCGTCTTAGGCTCACCAACATTGAATCACACATGCATCTATGATTTAAAATGACTACCTATCTATATGCCTACCTGTTTATCTCTATCTACCTATCCCCGGGGAGCCAAATTATATTTAATAAATATGAGCAATGCGGATGTGCAAACATGATAAAAGCAATTACAGATAGCTGACATTTACTTTTATAGGCATGAACAAGGAGAGATATTTCCACAACTATCTAACCAATTGTTTCGTAATAAGCATGCATTACTCATGGTGGTTATTTTATAAAATAAATCAAAAATCATTTAAACAAGACATAGGTCATAAGTTAGAACGATCTCACGATTCACGGATACAATGCTGAAAAACAAAGTAGTTCATCTTTCGACTATCCATGGCAAACATTTGAAATCCCACCGATCTTCTTTCAACAGGAAAACTATAATTTTTATTGCAAAAGGAAATAGTTCTTCTTACAACAACCTTCCAGTCTTACTGGGGAAAAAAGCCCCTTCTACTTCTACACTTCCTACTTTTATACAAAAAGTCAAAATGGTTGGGCTGCCCAAAGTGACCTTTGGGCTTCCCAAACTTTTGCTTTCCCAATGCTTCATTTCTCAAAACTTTTACAAAAATATTACATTAATAAAAGGTTGACCAGTCCTCTATGAGGAGGATCCTGCTTGGTTTTCCAAGAATTTTTTCCATGCTGCTGCTTCAGCAGCGAGGCCTTCAAAAGTGCATGGCTCTAGGAACTGGATGTTAATTTAAAACTTGTCAACTTGGTTCCTGATGGCCTCGATCCTTGCTGGGCTCAACCGAAGCTGGTCTTCTAGAATCTGTATGCTAATGGCTACGTGGCCCACTTCGTTCTTCAGTACCATGGCATCAATGGATTGAATCTGTTGTGTCCTGGCCTCTGCATCTTGATGCCATTTCTGCAATATGTCCACAAAGGTCTCATGATCTGGGAGCTCTTCAAACCTAAGCTCAGCCTCTATCTGGCAGCGGTTGTATGCATTAAGGAACCTTTTAAAATATTCTGAGCATGCTACCTGTGTCCTTCGGACAACCTTCTTAAAGTCTTCAGCAGTGCTGATGGCAAACTCTACTAGGCTGTGATCTCTCCTGAGGGTTTGATGATCTTTGGCTGGCAGTTCTCCTGGAATCTCGGCATCATCTTCCGGTCTTGCCATTATGGTGTTCAAGACCTCAAGAACCTCTTGGGACCTGTCTCCAAAATAGGAAGAAGTTTCTATGATCTCCTCTAACCTGCTGTCCATCTGAAGGACTTTGCATCTTTCTTCTTCCAAAGCAGTCTGCAGAGGCATCAATTAGTGCAACCCCAGCTCTTATCGTGAGCATAGGATCTTTGTCTATCCCTAGCATGATTGCTGTATCTGTGACCATTTTCCCTGATAGATATTTCGCCTCCACCTTCTTTTCCGTCCTCCTCATTATTCTTTTAGTGGCCCTGTCATAATATACGGTATTGAAATCAGGGACTTCTTCCCCCTTCTTCTAGACGAAAGGCACTAGTTGGAGCATAGGGGTTACAGGAGTGCTAGCAGTAGGTACTTGAAGGATTTGCACCTCAGGGTTTTCCTCTTCCTAAATCTGCCCTGTTGGTGTTTCAGAGGCTGATAGTTGTGTTAACTTTGTATTTTCAGCCTCCTGTCCTTGGAGCTCTTCGTTTAGTTTTCTCTGTGCTTCTTCGGCTGCTTGCCTGGCTGCCTCTTCTGTTTCTCTGGCTGCTGCTTTTGCTAGTTCAACTGCTTCCTAGGCATCTTTCCTTTTCTCTTCTTCTCCCTTCTGCAGCCACTCTGCAGCCTCATTTTCCAGCCTCTGAGCTTCCTCCCTTATCCTTTTGGCTCCTTCTTCAGCTCTGGCTTGTTCAGCTTTAGCCTTCTCTGCCCCTTTTCCACCTTTGGTGGGGTTCTTTGGTTTGAATCTTCTGCTGAGAGCCGTCATGTTTGGGGCATTCCTGAAGACGGATTCTTCCTTATCATAATGATGGGTATATTCAAAGAACATTTTATGGTTCTTGCAGTGCTCAACCACTTTACCATGAGTGTCATTGCACCGGAAAGGCATCTCCCCAAAGTGGAACTTCCCTAGTTCCTCTATGAATTCGGAAGCTTGTTTCACATTGGCAAATCTGTAGCTACCTAACTTGAAAGGTAAAGGGGGATATGCAGCCTTCTTATGCTGGAACAAGAAATGACCAACTCCGTCAATGAACACTTTTCTGACCACCTCTTTATGGATTATATAATCCGTTGCATACTTTGGCAGCAGATAAGGTGTCTTCGAGCCTCCATACATTCTAAGATACATACCATTGTCTGTCAAGAAATAATCTCCATACTCCTCTATTACCTGCATAGCATCTTCCGACATGCAGTCACATTCCTTCCGGAAGATAAGCTTGTATAGTGGTATAATGAAATGCTCACATACTTCTTTGTAGTAACTGTGGTACTGATGAGCCCACAATGGCTTGTAAGCTGCATATACAGGCATTCTCTCCCTGTCCCAGGCACACTTGAGGCTGGGGAAAGGATGGTTACATAGTATGCAGTCTATCAAAATTGAATTCATATAGAATTCAGATCTTTTACGGGCTTCTCCTCCTCCCAAGGCTGCAGCTACGCAAGAAGAGAGACTACTTGATACGAGGTTGGCCCAGTTGAAGATTGTTCCTTGGGTTGCCACATGGAACATAATGGGGACCCATTCAAATTTGAAGAGTCTGCCATTGGCTCTACCAAATATCTTGTTTAGCATCAGAGCTACAAATCTGTAAGGATCTCTTAAGCTCGTTGTATCATAATCCTCGGTTGCTCTGTGTCAATAGAGCTTTCCTGGAAAGACCATTCTCTTCAGGGTTTCCACCAAATCCATCCTGAGGTTATCCAACCAATCATTTGATAGGAATATTTGAGGCTCTGGCAGGTGGTAAGCCAGCGCCACAGGTGGTAAGATTGTGTTGCTGTTTGTGTAGGGCAGAATCCATCTCATAACATCAGAGCATGGGAACAGCTCTGGTTTGGTATCCACCTTCATGATGGCGGATTTCTCTATGTTGGCATAAATGGGATCCTCTTCGAGACCCATGTCTGGGACTTCCCTGCGGGAAATCAATCTGTATACCTCATCCCATTTATACTCAGGCTCAACACCCGAGACACATTGGGTGTCCTCATATATATATTATGTCTGTGTGACGACCTCTATTGCTGATTGTTCCTCGACCATAGGGGCCTTCTTTTTCTACCTTTTAGACATTGTAAGTTCTTCCTGCCATGTATAACATTATGACATTAGGCAATTCGAATTTGCGAACATTGTGCAGCAATCTATTTTTTCTCCAGTGTCTCATGACTTGTAATGAAATTAAGACATAAGCCCTTTAGGCTGAAGAATTGAGCTAATATGCAATACTGTGCAATGTGCTATTATCCTATGTCTAGTGTGATAATAATCTGTGCAACAAATGCATGCATTGCACAGCTCTATAATGCCTTGAGACTAGGGTGCAATATTTCATGACTTGATTTATGTGAAGCATACACAGTTCTGAACAATCTACCACTGTTGCATAATATCAAGCTTATCAACTATGTTTGAGACAGCATTAAATATACACCATTATGTGACATGCCATTTTCCCAAGATAGAAATACATTGAAGCAAAATATGCACATCATATGCAGAGTGCCATTTAAAGTGAAAGAAGGCCTAGAAACCAATGCATGTATGCACAACCCAAGCATTCCCTGATTATCAGAACTACTAGCATAAACAGACTCAGTCCTGGGCACTATAATGAGCAACGTCCTTCTGCTGTATGATACTAAAACTTGATCAATCATCATTGAGCTGTCATTAAATCTACATTATTTCACAGTACGCCACTTTTCTCATGAAAATCACTCATAAAGCACTTCTCTCATGAAAATCACTCATAAAGCACAAGTATGAATCTTAAATGCAAGGTGCAAATGTAACTGTCCACAACTCAAATATTTTGACGATATGGCGTTATCAAGGATAAAGACTGCAATAGCTTATGCGGCTAGCGAAAAGTAGTTACATTGGTGCAGCTAGATACTACGGGCATCAACAACAATTTTTTGCACACAGCGCTCCCACCAGTGCCAACATCCATGCTACCTCCAAATCGTAAACAATATAGCGGCACAGCCCTAGGGTTTTAGACGGCCAAAAATGACGGGCTGCGCGGGACGTCATGGGCAGAGGTTGGGGTTCAAAAACCTGGTGAACGAGAAAATCAACAGCGGAGGAAACACCGTAAAAATCTCCATGGGCCTCATTATTACAAAGGAAGAACCAGGTGCAGGCGGCATAACGGTCGCCTGCACCGCGCCTTCATCCACTGTGCATGGGGAAAACCAAACGGCCGAGGTCAAAAGATACTACGCGGGCTCTATAAAGGAAAAACGACTCCCCCCCCTCTAACCACAAACTGCTATCCAACCGGTAATTTTCAAAACGTAGGCGCAACATGCAAGGGGAAATGACTATGGCAACCCTAGCCACGGGTGAAAACTCTGTACGAGCGAAAAAGGGACTACGGGGACATAATCCTAGCAATACCCCGACCACAGTAAAAAAATCACCCAATCAAAACCTTGAAAAGCACGAGGCAGGGCGGTAAAGATCCTACCTGGCAATGATGCACAGCTGATGAGGCGACAACGGTTGAGCTTCCAACCGACACCTGGACGCGGGTACAAGCACGGAGCTCCACAAGGTTCATAGGGTCAACAGCGTGGTGAGGATAACGACAGCTCGGGCTCAAAACAACAATAAAAAATCCAAAACCCCTGCCCCCGCATATATAAAAGAGCCGCACGTGCGAGAGCTCTAAGTCGGCCGTGAAACCAAACCTGAGTCCGACGGCTAGAACCCCGGACCTTTCGCAATGGCGGACAGTCCCCAGCATCAATTCACTCGCAATGGCGAATAGAGTATGTAAACAAAAGATCGAGCATCGGCGGGAACCGGGATCGGAGGCCAGGAACTCAGACTCCTCCGCAACGGCGGGCACGCAACGTTCGTAACCCACATCGGCCACCCCGAGAATCTGCATCGGAATATCGGAACTCGGAAACGCCCGCAACGGCGGAGGGAAAAGAAGCTAAAAAGCTCTGATACACACAGATCGATGAGAAAACGGAACCTCAGAACCCCAAATGGTCCGCAACGTCGGAGACCAAAACAATAGCCCGTCTGCAACGGCGGCCAAAGAGGCACTCATCCCCTCCCGACGCAGAAAAAAATTCCACCTGCAATAGTGAAGAATCGTCAACCACCTGCAACGGTGAAATGCAAAGCAGGAAACCTCCGCAAGCGCGGGAAGAACCAATGACTCAACTCCCGATGAAGAATCAAAAACCATCTGACACGTCAGGGAACTGAAACTCACCCGCAACGACGGAAAGTCAAAAACTTAACTCCCGATTCACAATGGTTTCGAAAGATATGCAAAAAAAAACGATGAGCTCGATCAAGGATGGGATTCTTTCAAGCATTAAAGGAGAAAAATAGATCGATTGATAGCAATTCAAAGTGCTGTAAAACATTCCAAAAATCCATAGACCAAAAGTCACCAAACTGAAAACAGGAAGAAAACCAACTTATTCAAATTAAAGGAGGGTCCTAAAAATTTTAGAATTTTGGGAAATTGTTGCAGGTGCAACAATTGGCGACTACCTGGTGAACCCCAGATCTCTGAATTAACTCTCTCCCCCAGCTTAAGACTGTCTGAATAAAATCAAAATCTTCTAGATGTCTGTATTTCTAAGCAAGGCAACTTATGCATTAAATTACTTAGAAGAATCCCATCTTTTCAGGAGGAGGTAACATCAGCAGTATTTCAGGTCTGAATAACTCTTTTGGGGCCAGATGGATGAGGTTTATTTTCCCTACCCTTGGGCAGCTACAGCTTAGACACCACAGGAATGTGACAGAGGGCAACGGTATTATCCTTTTGCTCCTCATTCCCATGCCAATTTGCACTTTTGTGCCTTCTAGAACTTTAGTTCTTTTGATATGAGTCTTCCTGTAGGCCTTTCTTACTAAATTTTAATTCAGGATCCTCTATCCCATAGTGTCCTTTTGTGTGAATGATATATTTCATACTTCAATTCACGGACGGAGAGGATCTTGTGGCCATTTTGGTACTTAATGCTTTGAGATTAATACTTTTTCGAGTTTCGCTTTGAGATGTCTTGCTTCTTTTAGGGGTTTTGACTCTTAATATATTTCATCCTTTTATTGTACTTTATGGCATGGGATCATTTATATATGATAAACCGTTCCACTCTGCTTCCTTTCCATGGGTCTTTTGCTGTCACTCCCTTGGGTATTTAAGATGTGAAATAGATGGAGCCTCGAAATAGTACTTCAGACCTTTTCACTTATGAGTTATTTACAGGGATTAAGTAAGACTTCAAATGAATGCTCTACCAGTTAGGAATACGGTTACTAGAAGACATTCTATACTTTTAAGCACAGTCTTTCAGTCAAGATTTTAGTTAATCAAGAACCCTGATGTTTCCATTGCAACCAAAAGTTTGCCTCTTTATTCAAAATCAAAAGGAAAACTAGTGAAGCTATAAAGACAACAGCAGCGAAGCAAGTAATCGAAAGAAAGAAAACATCAAAGCATTAAAATAAGAAAACAACAAAAGCAACAAATCAGTTTATTTATGTACAAAAGAAAACAAAAACTTGCCCATTCCTGAAAAAATTATAAAATTAAAAGAACTGAGGAATGAGCTATATTTAGACATGGATTGCCTAACCATGGTCCAACTGTGATGTTATTGAAATAGAACCCATATCTAAGATCCTGCAGTCATTTATTTCAGCCTGAGGGAGTTGAAGGAGCTCAGGCTGAGTGCCCTTCATAGGACTGGCCCTTTTTGAGGTATGATTCTCTATCTTAAGCTCAGTGAGATAGTTTCCCAGGATAGAATCAGCAGACTCATTGCCTTCTCCTAACTTAGTGACAGTATACTTCATATATGGTTCTCTCAGAATTTTTATATGACTTGGGGTACCCTTGAGAGGCAACCACAGATGAGACCAATCTGAAGCAAAATATCCTTTCAGCCTGGCAGCCCAATCTCGATTGAGAATGAGCCCATATCCCCTTGGTATATCAGCCACCGTATTGTCAATAAATTGACATATTTTGTTGTCTGCAGCCAAACGAATGATGACATTCTTCATTTCACCCACCACCTTGACTCCTGTGCGATCTAATTGCGTTACTTCACACGGTGTGGACTCTAGCTGTCCGTTAATCCTTTTACAAATCTCAAGGGGCATCACATTTACTGCTGCTCCAGAGTCTACTAAGAAATTATGCACATTGTAATTCAGCATCTCTAGAGTCAAAACAAAAGGAGGGGTGTCAAGGTTTTCTTTCCAACCTAGTTCTTGGTCTTCTTTTCCTAGTTGGTTTTGAATAGGTATGTCCTTTGCTAGCTCCTGAGTTTCATCAGAGTTTTTTCCACTGACCCCTGTCTTTTCTTCTACAGGATCGAAAGTCTCAGTGGTTGGTTCTATCCTCGGGTTAAGGGTATTGTTTTGATGCACTTTTCCCTCGTCCAGTTTCTTAACATTCTCCTGTAAACTGTTAACCTTAGAAATCATTGTATTGTCTTGGCTTGTGAAAAATTTGTCCTTTCCAGTTATGGATGTGCATTCAGATGGAGGAGTGTCATCTTCAATGTTAAATAGTGAAATACCATTCCATGAGAACATAGTATCATCCTCTGGTTTGCTTACTATCTGTTTCTCCTTTTCTTCCTCACCACTGTCCCTAGTCAATTCTGGGTCCAACAACTTATTCATCACCAATGTCATCGAATGTAACCATTGAGGACACTTCTTCTCAGAATGAGGTTGTTGATGAAAGGTACATAAATTATCCCCTCCTATTTCTGTTATGTTTATTGATGCCAAATTAGGAGGTGGGACTTTCCATTGGTTGTTATCTTCCTTTTTTGGATAGTGCGGCTCATTGGTTTTCTGAATGTCCCTCTCCTTTTTCAGATCTACAATTCAGTTGGACATTCTCTGAAGCACTTTCATCATCTCATGATAATCATGTGGTTGATCTTCTCTAGATTTAAATAGCAGTGAGCTTCTTCTTACAGTGGTCTTCTCTTCACATGAATCAGGGTAATCCTCTATACTCTCACTTTCTGCCTCCACTCTCTCGGCCTCCTCATAAGTTTCCACCAATGTAGGCTTGAATTTCATTTTGGAAAACATGGCCATCTCAGGACCTAGGGATGAGGTATAATATTCAATTAAAACTTTGTCTGAAGGTCTGTCCATAGAAGAATTTTTTTTTAAGTACAATGCAAATTTCTGAGTGAAACTATGTACCTTTTCATTCTTATCTTTTCTTAACAAACCAAGCCCTTTCATCAACGAGGCATGTATCTTCTGAGTTGTGTATCTACTTCTGAAAACCCTTTCAAAGGTGTCCCAATCTGGAATGGATTTTGCAGGTAGAACAAAGTACCAAGATGCTACTGCTCCTTTCAGAGTGTGTGGAAAAAGTCTACAAACCACATCTTCATACTCCCCAGCCCTTAGCCCTTCTAATGCTAGGTAGAAGCTTTGAAGGTGATCATCTACAGCGATATTTTCCACAGGGTCAAACTTGGGCAGGAGCTTGTCAAAGGCTTGAGGAAGGTTATGCAAAGGAGGAGTTAGGTTTAGGGGTGACCTAGCTCTCCATGCCGGCACAGGATTGGGTTGGTTACCAGCCATAAGAAAAGGTAAACGAATGTGATGCTAGGAAAAACAGTCCTTCCAGGATAGTACCGAAAACTGCGAACACTTGGGTTAGGTTGAAAGCTTCAAACATCTGCTGGTAGGATGGTTTCGGGAAATTAAGTTCCATGGCCAGCCTTTTACTGGCGGCCCTCCTTCTAGCGCCAAAACTGTTGGGGCCTGGAAATTCGTAGGCGACAACAGTAAGGGATTCTTCCCAATCAATGTTCCCAATTATCCCGTTGACTGTTTGGTATAGTGAATCCGTCCAGTTTTACGGTCCGACTACCGTAGGTCAAATTAACAACAAGGGTTTACCGGTCGCGGCCCAGTCCACCGGAATTTGCATTTTTGTCTTAAATGTGAAATGCAAGTATCTAACTAATTATGCAGGGTGGTGAAGAATGCAGGGAGCAGCCATAATGTGGTGCGCAGGTTCTTACCTCTCATCTTAGGCTCACCAACATTGAATCACACATGCATCTATGATCTAAAATGACTACCTATCTATATGCCTACCTGTTTATCCCTATCTACCTATCCCCGGCGAGACAAATTATATTTAATAAATATGAGCAATGCAGATGTGCATACATGATAAAAGCAATTACAGATAGCTGACATTTACTTTTATAGGCATGAACAAGGAGAGATATTTCCACAACTAGCTAACCAATTGTTTCGTAATAAGCATGCATTACTCATGGTGGTTATTTCATAAAATAAATCATAAATCATTTAAACAAGACATAGGTCATAAGTTAGAACGATCTCACGATTCACGGATACAATGCTGAAAAACAAAGTAGTTCATCTTTCGACTATCAATGGAAAACATTTGAAATCCCACCGATCTTCTTTCAACAGGCAAACTGTAATTTTTATTGCAAAAGGAAATAGTTCTTCTTACAACAACCTTCCAGTCTTACTGGGGAAAAAAGCCCCTTCTACTTCTATGCTTCCTACTTTTATACAAAAATTCAAAATGGTTGGGCTGCCCAAAGTGACGTTTGGGCTTCCCAACCTTTTTCTTTCCCAATGCTTCATTTCTCAAAACTTTTACAAAAATATTACAGTAATAAAAGGTTGACTGGTCCTCTATGAGGAGGATCCTGCTTGGTTTTCCAAGAATTTTTTCCACGCTGCTGCTTCAGCAATGAGGCCTTCAAAAGCGCATGGCTCTAGGAACTGGATGTTAATTTCAAACTTGTCAACTTGGTTCCTGATGGCCTCGATCCTTGCTGGGCTCAACCGAAGCTGGT
The DNA here is from genome assembly GCA_001517045.1 of Pseudotsuga menziesii. NCBI lineage: Eukaryota > Viridiplantae > Streptophyta > Pinopsida > Pinales > Pinaceae > Pseudotsuga > Pseudotsuga menziesii. Next base: position 483,235 of record LPNX010410260.1, read on the forward strand.
ATTCTAGAATCTGTATGCTAATGGCTGTGTGGCCCACTTCGTTCTTCAGTACCATGGCATCAATGGATTGAATCTGCTGCATCCTGGCCTCTGCATCTTGATGCCATTTCTGCAATATGTCCACAAAGGTCTCATGATCTGGGAGCTCTTCAAACCTAAGCTCAGCCTCTGTCTTGCAGCGGTTGTATGCATTAAGGAACCTTTTAAAATATTCTGAGCATGCTACCTGTGTCCTTCGGACAGCCTTCTTAAAGTCTTCAGCAGTGCTGATGGAAAACTCTACTAGGCTGTGATCTCTCCTGAGGGTTTGATGATCTTTGGCTGGTAGTTCTCCTAGAATCTCGGCATCATCTTCTGGTCTTTCCATTCTGGCATTCAATACCTCAAGAACCTCTTGGGACCTGTCTATGAAATAGGAAGAAGTTTCTATGATCTCCTCTAACTTGCTGTCCATCTGAAGGACTTTGCATCTTTCTTCTTCCAAAGCAGTCTGCAGCTACATCATTTTAGCCTTTTGCACTAGGATATACTCTTTAAATGGCTGCAGATCAACTCGCTGTTCCTTTGCTGTCTCCAGTCCAGCAGTCAGAGAAGCCAGCTGCTCTTTCAGTCCTTTGGTGTATTCAGTATTGGACTCATAAATGATAGTCTGCTGCGCCTCTAGGTCCTCTACCTTTGCCCTCAATTATTCCTTCTCATTCTTCAGATCTTGAACTTCCTATTGCACCTTTTCTAGAGCCTCTTGTGTTGTTCCCTTGGCTTGGATCTCCACCTGAAGGAAATGGATTTCACCCTTCATGGATTCCATTTCCCTTAGCACGTGTTCATACTTTCTCTTAAGTCTACTACCCTCTCCTCTTTCTTGTCTCAGCGTGTCTTGTAGCTGAGCAGTGGTCTTCTTATCTGAATCTAATTCAATCATCACCTTGTTCATGTTATCAGCAGAGGCATCAATTAGTGCAACCCCAACTCTTATCGTGAGCATAGGATCTTTGTCTGTCCCTAGCATGACTGCTGTATCTGTGACCATTTTCCCTGATAGATCTTTCTCCTCCACCTTCTTTTCCGTCCTCCTCATTATTCTTTTAGTGGCCCTGTCATAATATACGGTACTGAAATCAGGGACTTCTTCCCCCTTCTTCTGGACGAAAGGCACTAGTTGGAGCATAGGGGTTACAGGAGTGATAGCAGTAGGTACTTGAAGGATTTGCACCTCAGGGTTTTCCTCTTCCTGACTCTGCCCTATTGGTGTTTCAGAGGCTGAAAGTTGTGTTAACTTTGTCTTTTCAACCTCCTGTCCTTGGATCTCTTTGTTTAGTTTTCTCTATGCTTCTTCGGCTGCTTGCTTGGCTGCCTCTTCTATTTCTCTGGCTGCTACTTTTGCTAGTTCAGCTGCTTCCTGGGAAGCTTTCCTTTTCTCTTCTTCTCCCTTCTGCAGCCACTCTACAGCCTCATTTTCCAGCCTCTGAGCTTCCTCCCTTATCCTTTTGGCTCCTTCTTCAGCTTTGGCTTGTTCAGCTTTGGCCTGCTCTGCCCCTTTTCCACCTTTGGTGGGGTTCTTTGGTTTGAATCTTCTGCTGAGAGCCGTCATGTTTGGGTCATTCCTGAAGACGGATTCTTCCTTATCATAATGATGGGTATATTCAAAGAACACTTTATGCTTCTTGCAGTGCTCAACCACTTTACCATGAGTGTCATTGCACCGGAAAGGCATCTCCCCAAAGTGGAACTTCCCTAGTTCCTCTATGAATTCAGCAGCTTGTTTCACATTGGCGAATATGCAGCTACCTAACTTGAAAGGTAAAGGGGGATATGCAGCCTTCTTATGCTGGAATAGGAAATGACCAACTCCGTCAATGAACACTTGTCTGACCGCCTCTTTATGGATTATATAATCCGTTGCATACTTTGGTAGAAAATAAGGTGTCTTCGAGCCTCCCAGCTACATTCTAAGATACATACCATTGTCTGTCAAGAAATAATCTCCATACTCCTCTATTACCTGCATAGCATCTTCCGACATGTAGTCACATTCCTTCCGGAAGATAAGCTTGTATAGTGGCATAATGAAATGCTCACATAATTCTTTATAGTAACTGTGGTACTGATGAGCCCACAATGGTTTGTAAGCTGCATATACAGGCATTCTCTCCCTGTCCTAGGCACACTTGAGGCCGGGGAAAGGCTGGTTACATAGTATGCAGTCTATCAAAATTGAACTCATATAGAATTCAGATCTTTTACGAGCTTCTCCTCCTCCCAAGGCTGCAGCTATGCAGGAAGAGAGACTACTTGATACGAGGCTGGCCCAGTTGAAGATTGTTCCTTGGGTCGCCACATGGAACATAATGGGGACCCATTCAAATTTGAAGAGTCTGCCATCGGCTCTACCAAGGATCCTGTTTAGCATCAGAGCTACAAATTTGTAAGGAGTTCTTAAGCTCGTTGTATCATAATCCTCGGTTGCTCTGTATCGATAGAGCTTTCCTAGAAAGAGGATTCTCTTCAGGGTTTCCACCAAATCCATTGAGGTTATCCAATCAATCATTTGATAGGAATATTTGAGGCGCTGGTAGGTGGTAAGCCAGCGCCACATATCCTGGGCTAAATGCAGCATAGCCCTAACCTTCGACATTTCCTATAAGCATTGTGTTGCTATTTGTGTAGGGCAGAATCCATCTCATAACATCAGAGCATGGGAACAGCTCTGGTCTGGTAGCCACCTTCATGATGGCGGATTTCTCTATGTTGGCATAAATGGGCTCCTCTTCGAGACCCATGTCTGGGACTTCCCTACGGGAAATAAATCTGTATACCTCATCCCATTTATACGCAGGCTCAACACCCAAGACACATTGGGTGTCCTCATATATATATTCTATCTGTGTGACGACCTCTATTACTGATTGTTCCTCGACCATAGGGGCCTTCTTTTTCCGCCTTTTAGACATTGTAAGTTCTTCCTGCCATGTATAACATTATAACATTAGGCAATTCAAATTTGCGAACATTGTGTAGCAGTCTATTCTTTCTCCAGTGTCTCATGACTTGTAATGAAATTAAGACATAAGCCCTTCAGGCTGAACAATTGAGCTAATATGCAATACTGTGCAATGTGCTATTATCCTATGTCTAGTGTGATAATAATTTGTGCAACAAATGCATGCATTGCACAGCTCTATAATTCCTTGAGACTAGGGTGCAATATTTCATGACTTGATTTATGTGAAGCATACACAGTTCTGAACAATATACCACTGTTGCATAATATCAAGCTTATCAACTATGTTTGAGACAGCATTAAATCTACACCATTATGTGACATGCCATTTTCCCAAGATAGCAATACATTGAAGCAAAATATGCACATCATATGCAGAGTGCCATTTAAAGTGAAAGCAGGCCTAGAAACCAATGCATGTATGCACAACCCAAGCATGCCCTGATTATCAGAACTACTAGCATAAATAGACTCAGTCCTGGGCACTATAATGGGCAACGTCCTTCTGTTGTATGATACTAAAACTTGATCAATCATCATTTGGCTGTCATTAAATCTACATTATTTCACAGTACGCCACTTTTCTCATGAAAATCACTCATAAAGCACTTCTCTCATGAAAATCACTCATAAAGCACAAGTATGAATCTTAAATGCAAGGTGCAAATGTAACTGTCCACAACTCAAATATTTCAACGATATGGCGTTATCAAGGATAAAGACCGCAATAGCTTATGCGGATCGCGAAAATTAGTTACATTGGTGCGGCTAGATACTGCGGGCATCAACAATAATTTTTTGCACACGGCGCTCCCACCAGTGCCAACATCCATGCTACCTCCAAATCGTAAACAATATAGTGGCACAGCCCTAGGGTTTCAGACAGCCAAAAATGACAGGCTGCGCGGGACGGGGTGGGCAGAGGTTGGGGTTCGAAAACCTGGTGAACGGGAAAATCAACAGCGGAGGAAACACCGTAAAACCTCTCCATGGGCCTCATTATTACAAAGGAAGAACCAGGTGTAGGCGGCATAATGGCCGCCTGCACCGCGCCTTCATCCACTATGCCCGGGGCAAACCAAACGGCCGAGGTCAAAATATACTACATGGGCTCTATAAAGGAAAAATGACTCCCCCCCCTCTAACCTCAAACTGCTATCCAACCGGCAATTTTCAAAATGTAGGCGCAACATACAAGGGGAAACGACTATGGAAACCCTAGCCGCGGGTGAAAACTCCATGCGAGCGAAAAAGGGACTACGGGGACATAATCCTAGCAATACCCCGACCGCAGCAAAAAAATTACCCAATCAAAACCTTGAAAAGCACGAGGCAGGGCGGTAAAGATCCTACCTGGCAGTGATGCACAACTGATGAGGCGACAACGGTTGAGCTTCCAACCGACACCTAGACGCGGGTACAAGCACGGAGCTCCACAAGGTTCACAGGGTCGACAGCGCGGCAAGGATAACGACAGCTCGGGCGCAAAACAACAATAAAAAATCCAAAACCCCTGCCCCCGCATATATAGAAGAGCCGCACGTGAGAGAGCTCTAAGTCAGCCGTGAAACCAAACCTAAGTCAGACGGCTAGAACCCCGGACCTTCCGCAACGGCGGACAGTCCCCAGCATCAATTCAATCGCAATGGCGAATAGAGCGTGTAAACAAAAGATCGGGCGTCGGCGAGAATCGGGATCGGAGGCTAGGAACTCGAACTCCTCCGCAACGGCGAGAGCGCAACGTTCGTAACCCACATCGGCCACCACGAGAATCTGCATCAGAATATCGAAACTCAGACATGCCCGCAACGGCGGAGGGAAAAGAATCTAAAAAGCTCCGATACACATGGATCGGGGAGAAAACGGAACCTCAGAACCCCAAATGGTCTGCAACGTCGGAGACCAAAACAATAGCGCATCCGCAACGGCGGCCAAAGAGACACTCATCCCCTCCCGACGCAGAACAAAAGTTCACCCGCAACGGTGAAGAATCGTCAACCACCCACAACGGTGAAATGCAAAGCAGGAAACCTCCGCAACGGCGAGAAGAACCAATGACTCAACTCCCGATGAAGAATCAAAAACCATCCGACACGTCAGGGAACTGAAACTCACCCGCAACGGTGGAAAGTCAAAAACTTAACTCCCAATTCACAACGGTTTCGAAAGATATGCAAAAAACAACGATGAGATCGATCAAGGATGGGATTCTTTCAAGCATTAAAGGAGAAAAACAGATCGATTGATAGCAATTCAAAGTGTTGTAAAACATTCCAAAAATCCATAGACCAAAAGTCACCAGACTGAAAACAGGAAGAAAACCAACTTATTCAAATTAAAGGAGGGTCCTAAAATTTTTAGAATTTTAGGAAATTGTTGCAGGTGCAACACCTCCTTCCATATTATAGTCCAGTTGTGGATTAACAACTGCAAGTTTCATATAGAGGAACTACAATATAACACAATATCCAAAAATGAAGAATGAATGTTACAAAATAAACCTCATCTAGAGCCTGTTAAGCACATTGGTCATTTGTTAAGTACATTGAATCTGCATACCTCCACTTGACATTGTAGCGCTTGTACATAGTTGATTATCTCATCAAGCATAATTGCTTTCCCAGTTAGCTTCAAGAACAATAATTTCTCAAGATTAGCTTATTGATGCACAACATATCTTATTTCATTCTCAGGTCTCTTCCAAGTAGAAGTACCTTCTTACATCTAGGAACAAGATCTTGTAAAAGTTTCATCTTTTCACTCATCTTTTCTTGTCTTACTTGTCATTCAAGAAACTGAATTTTCTATTTGCTTTCAAATCACTTCAAAAGATATCTTGATTGAAAAAATTTAATATTTGAAAGACAAAATTCTGATCAAATATTTCACTAAGAAAATGGGAACCATACCCTCTCTTCCAGGCTGTGGTTGTCAGTCGCTTGGCCTATTCTTGCCCTCAGATGACTGTAATCTTGTTTGATTGGAAAAGAAGAAGGTTTGGCATCATCTATTGTTTGTTTGGGATAGATTTCAGTCGTTTTAGCACTGTTACTTTCTTCAAGATTATCCTTTATTTCATCCTTGTCTTTTGTTCTCTCTTCAACTTTGTAATGCTTTCCATTCCTCTCAGTGTTGTCTGTTTCTTTGGTATGTTAAGGAACAAGGTTGAAAGCATTAGAATATCTTTGCAATAAACAAGGATATTTCCAGGACACGGTCAGAATGCACAAGTGTACACGTACCAACTTTTCAGTGTCAAATGCAGCTAATACTGGTGAAAACAAAAGGATTTGAAGACAATTCACATTATTTGATAGTTATAATTAAGCATGATTGTTGTAATTTAATGTAGTAAACTGAATTGTACCATTGCACTTAGTTGTACTTAAAATATACCATTGCACAGTTATAATAGGGTTAATCATGGGATGGGCCTGTAAACCTAGGTGGGCTAGTTTCATTTTTATGGGACTGCAGAGTTTTAGACCCCAGTTGATATTGTCTTCTCCTCCTGGTTTCAATGCCGCACTGACTGCCTTAATGGGTGTTCCACTGTTGCGAAAGTTATGGTCCTGTTTCAAAGATAGGAAATCAGAAGAGGAGGAAACATTACGTTAGAGGAAATTTGAGGTCTAAAATGGGGCTCCTATGGAAAATAATAAAATAATAGTTAAAATAATAAAATAATAGTTATTAATTTTGGAGGAAGAATGAAAAAAATGACTTTTTTTGTTCGTATTTTCGACATATATCCCTGTGTTTTTACTCAAATTCCGAGAGGGAGACCTTGTTCGATGCATAATTTAATTCTACATCCAACGAGTACCCACACTGCATACGTTTGACAGACCTCGCTACCCCAAAAAGAATAAATACCTGAAAAAACATGATGATGATGTCATCATCAAGTTTTTTCAGGTATTTATTGTTTTTGGGATAGCGGGGTCTATCAAAATTATGCAGTGTGGGTATTTGTTGGATGCGGAATTAAATTCCGCATCAAACGAGCTCTCCCGCTTGAAATTTGAGTAAAAACACAGGGAGATATGTCGAAAATATGAACAAACAAAGTAGTTTTCTTTTATGACAAATATGTCAATTCAACCATTATGGTTGACTCATTTTATTGAAATTATATTGGTTCTTGAATTCCAACTCACAAAATTTATTGTTGGTGCATTTTCTTATAAGGCCCATTTTAGACCCCAAATTTCCTCTAATGCAAGCAGTTGATAGGTGTCAGACATCTAAAGAATGGTATGCATGATGAAAACCAAGTTTTTGTTTTCCTTTTTCGATTTAGGGAGACAAAACATTGTATTTTATTATTATATTTTGTTTGTTGCTTCTATTTACAATTTTAGTATGTATAGCCCCATAGGAAAATTGTGTCCAGGGCACATCCCCCAAAATTGAGCCTTGTTGTTCACTCAAGTAGTAGGTTTTCTCGTCATCTAGGTCTACCCCAGGGACATAGATAGAGTATTGTTTTGTATTTGAGAACTGATTCTGGCATTTAGTTAACATAACTGATGTCTTAATGGTTGGGGTCTGACCTCTTTTTCTTGCACATAGAGGAAGATTTATTGGCTTTTACATTTGACTGAGCCCCACCCATTTCATGTAGCTTCATTTCCTTTGGGGAATGTATTTGGAGAATGCCTCAATCATGGGCTGGTTACTTATTGTAGAACTAAAGAATATACCTTTAGCATGATAAACCTGTATGCCGGCAATGTACATATGATGCTTGTTCCATGGAGTAGTTTGTGACGATCTAGATTGAAGAAACTATTGCACTCACAACTATTGGTTGATGGATCAGGTGTTATTGATAATTAGTTGCATATGCTTGTTTTTGTTAGTGGCATTCGGAATGCTTTCAAGCTAACATTTTCACATTAATTATGGAAGTTTTATTTTGGTAGGTAAAAGGAGGTACTTTAAATTTTCAGATGCAAAGTAAGTTCATAAATTGGATGGCCATTCCCTGTACTTGAATGCTCTTACATTCATGTCTTAAAATAAATGTCATTGAAGTTTCAGTCCATATATTCCCATCTTATTAATTTTTTGTGGTTGTCACAGTAGGTAAGTAACGGTGAAGCATAACAATCTTGTGCCTAATGGACATTTTAAGAAACATTGACAAAATTATGTGAAGACATGGTTCAACCAGCCTGCACACAAGCAGAGGAGACATATTGGTAATGACACAGAACACGCTTATTTGTATTTTTTCAAAGTGTTGTTGATTATGAAGATTATTGTTTGTTCAACATGGTAATTGTCTCTTCAATAGTTATTTCTTACCTGTTGTTTTTTACCATCTTGTGCATTCCATCAAAAAAATGCTGTAAAGATCTTTCCACGCCCCACTGCTAGTCCCCTTCGACCAATTGTACATGGAAAAACCCAAAAATACAACATGAAAGTTCGTGCAGGGAGAATATTTTCATTTGAAGAGCTTAAGGTGAGATTATAGTTTCATTATTTAATTGTATTATAAATAGATTAAAAGTTTTTGTTTTATTTGAACATCTTTTTTGTTATGCTTTCTAGAGGAAGTTGTACTTGTTTGATTAGACACTATATAGTATATTATCTCTTCTATTATTTTACATCATTAATTTCACTGTTCTATTTTTGAAGTGTTTCTCTGTTAGTTTTAAGGATATATTTTCATTCATCTTTAAAATAATGAGTGGAACGAGTTAGATGGGGATTTCTTCTTGAATTAGATTGTCTTTTTTTAACAACCTTGGTAAAGTAAATTATCATAAAATGTATTTTGGCAAAGGTTAGGATATGATGCATCCAACATTGTGCCATAAGATGGCTTCTTGCTTTTTCGGTGATAAACCTTGGTAGAATAAGGTATAAAAGTGTGTTTTGCAGGGATTTTAGAATGTGATGCATCCAACATTATGCCATACATGGTTTGGTTTCTTTGTTCCTATTATTGAACAATATTCTTTTTATATGGATAGTTATTATTGTTTGTTTCTAAAGTGAGATGTTAGCATTTTTGAAGTTTTGCAAGTTTATTTTCTATCTTTTACTTTACCCCCTTTTCATTTTTTATTTTTACATTTATGTTGTCATAAGTTTCCATTGAGGACAGTTTACTTTGCTTAGTTATGTAAAAGGATCCATTATAGCAATATTCTTGCATTGTCTTAATTAGGAATGGCAGTGGAATGGCATTGTGAGGGTACTGTCATGTGAACATATATGCCTTCCTTAGGCGAATGCTTATTTACAAGGGAAGTATCTCAGGTGGAGGTATTATGAAGTAACTACTTCACAAATTACATTAAAGAAAACATACAATATCAAAAATAATTTGCTAAGTTTTCTATCATTTTGTTCCTATTTGTTTGCAAAATATAGATTTGCTAAGGTTTTATAAATTGGCCATCGAATGTGGAATTTGGTTGTTTTCTTAGAGGATATAGTAATTATACACCAGCAACTATATTTTTTTTTGTCTTTTTGAAGAGAACTTTATGGAATTTAAAACTTGTATAATCTCATTATGTGATGTGAAGTATAGTTGATTCTTCAAATCTGTTTTCAATTGTATTCCCAAGAAACATACACCCCTTGTGGCTAAATATGGTTTTTTGTAAGCAAGGTAGAGCATTCTATTATATTAGTATACAATAAAAGTACAAAACTAAGCTCTCAGGTGCTCCTACCGAAGGAAAATAGAGTGATCCATAGGTTTTATTATTATTATTATTGGATCATCATTTTCTTAGGAATGGTTTCTGTAACTATCGTATTCCAGTGTTAACACACTATACTTGTTTTGCAGGAAGCAAGAATTCCCAAGAAATTGGCACCGACAATAAGTATTACTGTCGATCATTGTCGCAGAAATCCCTCTCTAGAGAGTCGTCAAGCTAATGTTCATAGAGTAAAAACATACAAAGTGAAGTTGGTTGTCTTCCCAAGAACTGCTCGCAAGTTAAAGGTAGGATTCTTGATTTGACTTATGGATTTCTTCTAGAGCAACAAGCAACCTTATTGAGAAAAACTGCAAAACCAATACATATAGCAGTAGCACTCTTGTAGTCAAAGAATGATCATAGAAAAGGGATGATGCCATTTTGCAGTAGTGCACATTTTTCAATTACTTTTTGAAGAAGCATTAGAGTGGATAAAAGGAAATTCATTGAAGGTTGATTTCTTTGTTAAAAAATGAAAACAATTTGATTCTGGACTCCACCTTCTATAATTTAGACTTTTATTGCTTTCTGCGATGTTCTATGTTTGCAATGACGGCCTTAGTGGTAGTTGTTGTTGTCACTTTATGCATAATTTTATGTTATTACTAAAACTTAGGAAGTATAAATTTTTTTCCCCCTATTCACTTCCTTGATTTAGTTTTCTATTGATCGAGACTACCAATATGGAAAATCACTACATATGAAAAATACAAGGTATTAAATAATAAAGATACATGAAGTGTGAAAAATCCACAGAACTTGTTTCAGGCATCAACTGCTATTGTAATGATGAGTACTTCCTTAAGGAATATAATACGTGTCCTTTGTTGCTAATAACTACTGATCACCAATTTTTTAGCATGATTAAAAATTCATAGTAAATACATTAAGTGGATTTTGGCAACTTAAATACTGCAGTAGAAAACAATGTCACCGATATCTGAGAAATGGACTACTAGCGATGAGCTTGCTATACTAGCGATGAACAACTTCATCGCTAGTATAGCAAGTTCGTCGGATTTTTTATTTTAAATTTCCTTTCGTGGCTATAGCGACGAACACTCCGTTGCTACACCAACGAAGTTTTGTCGCAAAAAAATTGTTTTTATTTTTTATTTTTCTTGCATCGCTATAGCTACGAACACTTCATCGCTACACCAACGAAGTTTCATCACAAAAAACTTGTTTTAAAAAAAATTGCTTTCCATTGCTATAGCGAGGAACACTTCGTTGCTACAGCAACTAGGTTTCGTCGCAAAAACTTTGTTTTTTTTTTTTAAATTTTCTTGTTGTCCCTATAGCGATGGCTAGTAAAGCCTTCATTGGTAAATTATCATTGCAATAGAAATGAAACTATGTCACAGTAGTATCCATCCTTTTGTTGTAATTGCAACAAATGACATTCATCACAATTGCGACAAAATGTTGAAAGTGTTGCTATAGTGATGAAAGATTTTCCACGAAAAGAAGGGGCCATTTTTGTCGTTATAGCAATGCACAAGTGTTTCAATAGAAACAAAATTCCATGGGAAAAATGTCCACATGTACTAGTGACAACAACCATCGAGCTCATGCGAAGTCAGGGAGATGCCTGAATGATTTCAACAGCTATTCCAGGAAGCAGGTTCCAAACAAGGTTAGTAAGCTCAAGTCATTTCTTTCAAATTGCTTAGCGATAATCCATGATAAAGATGTTGTTGCAGAATGACAAGCGTTTATAGAATAAACCCTATTAGAGTCGTAACCTAAAAGAAGAGTTAACCATGTTAGAAAGAAATTAAAAATTTGTTGTGAGTAAAGAATGACTAGGCAGATAGGAGATTACGACATGGATTACATTATCCTATATATGGGGTCAGATGTCAATATTTTGATGCGACAAAATTGGGAAAGCATGGGAAATTCATGCTTGGACTGGTCCCTGTGTAGTTGAGGCTTGCGAAAGAGGCGAAGGTCCTACCTATTGGTAGGTTAAGTAAAGTTCCTATTGACATTGAGGGACTGTGAATGTTTGTAGATTTTGAAGTGATCAATATTGTCAATGACACAAAACCATATCCTGCGTTTCTGGTGATAGATTGGAAAAAAGACAATCAGGAAATCATAAAATTTAAGAAAATAATCCTCTCATTCAAATATGAATAAATGAGGATAGTTTCTCCCATTGACCCAATTGAGGCGTAAAAATATGTTGAACCAGCCTATAATGAAGAACATGGTGCTTATCTGGACTATATCTATAATGTCACTACATTAAAAGATGATTACATAAATCCTATAGCAGATGGGAACCTGAGCTGGAAAAGTATTATCTCATGCACATCAGATTCAGGAGAGGCATTGGAGAATTGGCAAAATAGACTACATGAAGTATCTATGAGGAGATGCGCTAGGATTACTAAGTCTGTGTGACGGGTTGAGACTCGGTCGAGGAAGTTACCCACATATGAGGGCTTACCTAATATTGCAACTTTTCTAAGTGAGTTTGAAGGAATGGTAACAGAACCACAACGCTTGTTTGCATTAGACTATGTGCTGAAAGCTACGCCTTCTAGATGGTGGGGTATGCAAAAGAAATCTATATCTGAATGGCCACATTGAAAAATATTGTTGGAATTTAGATTCGACGAAGAAATAATAGTTTCACGTCAGAAGTACATAGCGTTATCAAACCCTGTCGAACACCTCAATTAGTGTCCCACAATATTTACAGAATACCCACGACAAGAATGGGTCCAGCATTTCATACATACGTTGGAAATGACACCTAGGAGTTGGTACACATCCATGGAATTCCAACAAGAAACTTAGGATTGGGAGGAGGTAGTTAAACAATTAATGCACACATTTGCATTTACTAATGAGAAGCCAACAGTGGATGTTGCACTTCAAACGATAAAAGAGAAAATATTTGATGAAATCCCTATCGAAGTGGAAAATTCCCACCAGTGCAGTGCAACGATCCAGCAATGGATGGATTTTTACAATCTGGCTGGAAAACTAGATGAGGATCCAACCAACCTTAATATACCAGAGTTATAGGGTATGCATGAGGTGGAAGGAAGTGGTATTTCTAGTGAACATTTCCTCAAGCCGCTCAAAATTAATAAAGTCAACATTGGTTCACTAGAAAACCCAAAGTTCGCCAATATTGGAGATTATTGGGATGAGGAAATAGTAGAAAAAATCACAGACTTGATGCATGAATTTTAGGATCTCTTCCCTACCAACTTCTCAGAGATGAAGGGAATAGTATCTGGGGGAGATGAAAATACCACAAAAACCAGATGCAAAACCAATTAAACAATGACCTTATAGGTTGAATCCAAGGTATAAAGAAAAGGAGAAAGATGAGTTAGATCGAATTTTAGATGCAAGAATCATTAAACTAGTTGAAGAATCAGAATGGGTTAGTCCTATAGTAATTCAGGATAAGAAGACAACAGGTGAAGTCAGGATCTGTGTCGACGTGAGAAAACTGAATGATGCATGCTTACACGATCCTTTCCCAAATTCATGGATGAAGTACTTGAAAGCAACGGAGGACAAGAGATGTATTCATTTATTGACGTATTTTCTGATTATCACCAAGTCATAATAACAAAGGAGGATTGACACAAAAGAAACTTCATGAAAAAATGGAGCTACTATCAGTATACGGTAATTCCCTTTGGACTCAAGAATGCTTCTGTTATTTTTTCTAAAATACTAGTTTCTTATTTTAAAGATTTCATACATAAATTTTTTGAAGTCTACTTTGATGATTGGACTATGTTTGGTCTAGTAAGATACCATATTGAAATTCCACACATGATGTTGGAGCATTATCTCCAGTATCAGATTGCACTGAATTCATAGAAATGAATTTTTTGCGCACCATTTGGTGTATTGATAGGACATGTAGTGTGTTGCAATGGAATTTTGGTCGACCCGATGAAAGTTGTGATTATTCTTGACTTATCACCACCTACATCAATCACACAAATCAGATCAATGCTAGCACACATAGGATATTATAGAAAATTGATCATAGGATATGCAGAGATAACTGCTCCAATGGAGAAACTTTTAAAAAAAGATGCAAAGCTCCAGTGCACATAAAGTTGTCAGGAAAGTTTAGACAAGTTAAAGGGAAAGATGGAAATAATGCCAATATTGGTATTTCCGTACTGGAAGAAGCAGTTCCATATTCATGTTGATGCAACATCTATCGCACTCGGCATAGTTTTGACGCAACCGGGTGAGGGTACGATTGATCACCCTATTGCTTTTTCCAGCAAAAAAATTTTGATGGCGGAGAAAAATTACACTATGACAGAAAGAGATCGCCATGGTATATGCGCTACAAAAATTTAGACACTATTTAGTGGGTGGAAACTTTAAATGTACACTGATCATTCGGCATTAAAATACCTAGTCAACAAGTCAGTGTTGGGGGGAATATATGTCGATGGCTCCTTCTATTTCAGGAATTTGATTCTGGATTCATTGTTAAACTTGGTGGACTCAATGTGGCACCTGATCACTTGTCAAGGATACAAAGTGGTGAAGAACCAAAAAACATCGAGGATAATTTTCCTGATGTGAACCTATTGCGATCACCGTGTATGATAAACAATATTAGGATATCAGCCACCTCTTGAGTACAAGTTATGCACCTGAAGGGTTCACCACTACGTAGAAGAAACATTTGGTCATCAAAGTTTCTGATTTTAAGTTGATCAACAGACAACTATACAAGATGAGCCTTGATGAAATATTGCGTCGATGTGTTTTAGAACACGAACGACCTTAGATAATGAGTGAAGCACATGTCGATGTTGTATAAGGACACTACGCTAGAAAGAAAAAAATGTGCAAGATATTAGTTGGATTATGGTGTTCAACCATACATATGGATGTTAAGAACTTTTACTGAAGCTGTGATGTTTGCTAGAGAACAGGAAAACAATTAAGGCACGACAAAATGCTGCTAGCGCCATAGATAACCCTACAAGTGTTTGATAAATGGGTCATTGATTTTGTTGTTCCTATCAGTCCATCGAGAAAAAGGACAGGCGCATTCTATAATATCACAACGATGGATTACTTAACCAGATGGGAGGAAGCAACACCTGTTAAAGATTGTACTACTGCGACTGCACCAAAGTTTCTATTTGAAAATGTGGTAACAAGATTTGAATGCATGAAAATTGTTCTAATTGATCAAGGTACGCATTTTGTTAACAAGTTGATTGATGAGCTTACTATAGAGTTTCAGATTCAACATAATATAGGAAAATAATACCCTATCATCCTCAGGTGAATGGAACGGTTGAAGCATTCAACAATATTTTGAAAAATGCATTAACCAAAGTATGCAACATGCACATAGATGATTGGGATCATAAATTTTCAGCTTTGCTATGGGCATATCACACAACTTGCAAAAGATTAATAGGACAGACTCCATTTAGATTGGTATATGGACAAGAAGTTGTTGTCCCAATGGAATATATTGTGTCGTGCCTAAGAATTGTTGCACTAACTAAAATGATCGATGTGGATGTTGTTGAGCAAAGATTGTCGCAACTCGTTCAAATGGAGGAGGAACGCTTCATCTCAGCGTTTCATCAAAACATAGAAAAGCAAATATAGAAAGCATGGCATGATCGCCATATTAATACTAAGCATTTCAAAGTTGGGGGAGTTGTTTTTATGTACGAAAACAAATTTTTGAAGCATCGAGGTAAATTGAAAACACGATCTCACACATCACTGACGCAGGCGCAGTAAAATTACATAAGTTGGATGGGACACCGGTCGCAAGAATGATAAATGGCAGCTAATTGAAACCTTACCAGGATGGTTGCGACATGTAAAAAAAAAAGAGAGAAAAATAAACCATTATGTCGCATGTTTGCGACGCAAACATGCAAATCCCACAAAAAAAGCGGGAATGAGACCTGGACGCCATTAAAGCGCGGATACCCGAAAATATTTAGGCGGTTATGATAGCGCAACGTCATTAATTTGACAAGTCCAAGGAAACGGGGAGGCTTTATTTTTGGTCCCATCTGGTGTCCTTGCCATAACTAATATCCTTACAGGTACAGGTCATAGTTCAAGCGTTCGAAGTAAATTTTGGAATGGGTCAAACGGGAATCCCATGTGATCGAAAAGATGCATCTCTTCCATCGAATGATTACATGCAGGATGAGTGCCTGCGTATAAATATGTTCCTTTGTCATCAAGATTCATTTTACTTGCGATAGAGAAGAAGAGCGCACCAGTGTCTATATATGTGAAGAGCCAAAGGTGATGATCATTTTGATTTCTCGTACCAGTGAACAAGCCAATGTTACCAGTGCCTCACCCTGCCCAATATTGGAAGAGTTTATATCATCAAAAGCACAACACGTGTAGCAAGAAACAGAACCAATGGTGTAGCCAACTCCGCAGACTGTTACTACTTCTGCTTCGTCTCTGGTCCATAATCCACCAACTTCAAGTCTATGACCATATGTACCAACGGGATTGTTGAGCACAGACCTTCCAGGATCACTAAGGCCTCTGATAAGGGAGTTGAAGCTTGGAAAGAAGCTCAAGTTCAAAAAAGAGACACCATCCCTGCCACCAAGAAGAGATAGGAATGATAGTATAGAGGAGAGGAACCTTATACCACCATACATTCCACCAAGGAGACTAGAGGCACCAGAAGTAAAGCTCCCAAAGAAAGCACACTCCTCCCTGGTTGCACCCAAGATCCCTATTGGGGTTTCATTGCTAAAATATATCATACCATAGTTGGAGAGGCTGAAATTTGAAGACAATGATACGCGCAAAAATCCTAACCTGGAGTGCTGCATCTTGTTGTTCCAATGGAGTGGACTTGAGGAATAGACTAGGAGGGCCTAGTTAATTTACTGCATATGCCGCATTTTGGTCGAAGTAAAGAAGTGAGCACATATGTGCGCCAGCTACTGGTATGATTCCATGGAGGCTTTTTGTGGCTCTACAGACCATATTTCGTCAATGTTGAACGAATTACATCGATCACAGGTCTCCCACGCTCAAGATTCGACTCTACACCATATCTGTGGAAGGATCAATATATGACAAAGATGAGGGAGAATATGACCTCGTGCATGTAGACAAAGGATTCCTGATCGCCTCTATAACCGAAAATATAGTGAGGTTCACCACAAAAGTATTATCTTGCAAGCTCCTACGCAAGATGTGACCCACTGAGTGCAATGTAGGGACAATTGAACTAGTTGAACTCTGCGCTGAAGGAGTGCAGATCAATTGGTCCCAGTATCTTTTGAATAATTTGCTAGAAGATGCAGCCCAAGCATAGGAAGAAGGGAAAGCACTATTCCATTCCTCTTGGTTGCTTGTGTTGATTTCCTTCATAGTTTGGTCTGACCCACCAGGCTACTAGCCACTGGACATCCCAGTGTTCTATCAAGACACAAAGTATTAGAACCTTTGGTTCGATAAGGAAGATAAGATTCGACAGAAGGACAATAATATAGAGTTCTTTCTGCATGGGGAAGCGCTAAGGGAAGTAGTGAGACAACAACACAGACTGCTCACTATGACAATGCAAAGATATGTGCCTTTTATAAATCTCTAGGCTGGTGTCCATAATATCATCCTGTAGTCGCGATAGGACCCAAAGAAACAAGCACAACCAATGCACTTCATGATTACTGACTAGGATGTTGAAGCTACCATCCAGGACTAGCCTAAAGAATGGCACATCCCAGTCAAAGAGGAGACAAACCAAGGAGCAGGTGGGGGTGATGTGCAAGACAACCACTTGCAGGATTCATAAGATGAAGAAGAAGAAGAAAGTGATGAGGACTCTGCATAAGATGATTCGAATGACATGCCAACTAACGACGAAGTGTAGAACCAAAAGAAAGAGTAGGAAAAGGATCAACGTGAATCGAGGCATAAGAAGAGAAAAGATGACAAAAATGCAAATACAATTATCTTAGAGGAGGAAGACATCACCATAGTTGCAGACATAGCTGTCAATGTAGCGTAGGCCAGCCTCTAGAGCATGAGTAGAAAACAGACGCGCTTAACAAAAAAAATTACAGCACATGTCAATAGGCTTACTGAATCCATCAATGAATTATAGAGCACAATCGAAGCTGAGATGCACGCGGCTGACCCTATGGATACATAGGAGATGCCAATATTGTTTCCACTTCTCAAGGTCGAGCTAGAAGCACACGTACTAGAAAGAGAGATGAAAGAATTCGATGATGTTTCCCATGAGTTGGGGACATTGTCTATTGATTTCTCCAAATTGACAATGGCTAAGGTATATTTTTTTCATCATGCAGACGCGATGGAGATAAGAATCCGGTAAAGTGCTCTTGCATATCAGGCCTAGGAGGAAACAAGGAAGGAAAAAAAGCACAAGGCCCTCCTTAGGCAGAAGGAGTAGGAAATGAAGGTGCAAGAACAAAGTAGGTTCATATTGGATGAATCCATCAGTAGCGCATTCGTAGAATTCTTGGTGGAAGAAGGCCAAGAATAAATAGATGTAGCCACCAAGATATACTGGTGATCCACGATTGTGGAGGACCTAAAGAAGCAGGTGGAAGAACTTAAAGCACAGCAAAGACCAAGTACACCTCCTGAGGTGATAGAAGCACACTCGAAAACAACATCTAAGGATGTTGATAGAATTAAACAAGGAGATAAATTATGTAATGAAGAAATCGACGTAGTAATTGTGATGTGCAAATTTCTCCTAGAGGATGAAACAACGGAGAAAATCACAGAGGATTTGCGCCAAACTAAGTTAAAAATAATAGCGGTTAAGGTAGACATGAAGAAGCTTCCTATAAAAGAAAAGATCGCAAAGGTAGTTGATCTGAAACAACATCAACAACAAGTAAAAATCCTGCGCGAGTAGGAGTAGAGAAGAAACGAAGAGGTTGCAGCATAGTAATGAGAAGCCGAACAAGTTACAGGGGTCCTTCAACCTGTATAGAAAAAGCTCCAGCACATAACTCAGTCGCTGGAAGATGTACCACTGGAACATTTCAGTTTCGAATGTGTCAAGCAATTGGAAAATAAATCAGAGGAAGTGTGGCAACAAGTTGTCCAGGTAGAAGGAATTCTCAAAGAATTTGAGGCTAAATTCAGAACCTTGGCGTAGCGACCATCTAAGCCATAAAACTTCTTAGTGTCCCAAGATGAGCCACATGTGAGTGTTGGGGGCCTGTTGGGCCAGGAAAGAGTAGTAGGAATAAAGTGTAGAAGAAACAAATATGCACAAGGAGGAAAGAGAAGCGCAAGCACAGGAAGAAAAATCAAGCATGCGACGTAGTGAAGGAAGGGAATGAATCGCATAAGAGAGAAATTTGTGGAGAGAAGTAGTGTGATGGAGGAAAAGAGAATCTACATGCGTGCAGAAAAGTAATGGCTAGAAAGCAACAAGTAAACTATATCGTGGCTTCTAAATTCGGTGTAAGCCAGTGGATGACACACGTAGGAAGGAATATATGTAAGTCAGGCCGATAGCTCCTTGTGTCATTCTATGATAGCTTGTAATCGACTTTTACGGATGATTATGACCTGCACTAAATGAACTGTATGTAGTCGACCCTGCGTGGTCTTGTATAAAATATAAATAAGAGGAACCCATTTTGTATAAGAGTTGGAAAAAAGTTGAAGAAATCAGAGAATAAGTTATATATTAGTGTCGTAGAAGATCGTTGAGCTGTGAAACCCATTTTGTAGAAGGGTTTCCGAATAGTAGGAGTCATTTTGCAGCTTAGTGCATATATAGTAGTTAGAAGAGTCGATACAGGTTGTGTGCTAAACAATAGGAGTAGTTATAAGAATATCATAATAAAAATAGAGAGCATGAGAGTGAAAAAGAGTCTGTGAGTCTAAAAGACATATCTCAAATAGTCTGCAGTCAAGTCGCAGACTGAAAGGTGCATATATTTCTCATGCCAGATGAAGATCACCTTTATGGTTTTTCCTGGCTGGGTTTCCACGTTACATCTTGTGTTGCTTGAATGTCTATGTTTAATGTTTGTGGGTTATTTTGTATTTTTCATATTTATTTCTTAAGTGAATGTTTCAATATTGATGAAAGAAGTTGAATGAATGAATGACCAACATCATTGAAGCAATTTGTATTATTTCACGTTTAGTTACTATTAAGTTGTTTCTCACAGATGCGCCACTGTCAAGTTAGTAAAAAGAATCCAACCTTCTAACTCTGTCGAACAACTTGGTTGTGTGCCACGAGACTATAATCCCTCTCCTAACTGCGGAAACATGGTTCTGGAAGTTACCCATTAAGATATCTCAGGTGAGACTGCACCTGCGCCGCAGGTGTTGCTAACTGAGCTTTCTTTGTTAGGATGATGTATTTTTGTGTTTTGTTGGGTGTTTTGTTGCGTGCAAGGAAAACCTGATCATGGTCGTGAGAGTGAGGAAAAGTAGCCAACAGTTCTCACGGGTTCCAACCCTTTTTTCATTGCATTCAATAGTTCTTATAAAATTGCTCCATGAGTTGAAAGAAAATAAACTGCTAAAAATAGGAATAATTGTCTTTTACATGTGTCATTCAACACTAATTAACTACTAACTGATTTTTAAAATAAACTAAATCCTAAATAACTAATTCTTTAGTAGTAAATCCTCCATGATCTTCAATATCTTCAACCATGCAACGTGTACTTGGACCTTCCATATTTTTACACTGCTTTCCATTGGTCCACGGATGGAAAATACAAAGTGAACATTTCCTTTGACGCAAAATTCCCTACAATCCCTATGTGAATAAATTTGTAAACATGCACATGCTTCTTTGAAAGAAAAAATAATTTCAAGCTCATCTTCCAGCTTGTCCACAATTATTTTTCCAGATAATGATTGGTGCATGTCAGCAAAGTTTGAATGATCCAATCTGCCTTCAATTAATGTGTCCTGATATTCGTTTTGTGTCATCACACCTTCTTCTTCCCAAAAGAATGGGAGTCCCTTCTTAAAAAAGGTATCAAACATGTCTCTAAAAGCTTCAATTGATGTACAATGATATCTATCTTAGCATGAACTGTGTCTAGATGTTGATTCTTGTTTACCACTTTTCTAGCCCAAATTATGATAGATATTATGTCCTTAATATTTGGTCTTCAACTCATCCTTTGTTAACCCGTTTAAAAATTCTAAGGCATTATTAGCATAAGCAATTAGTTTTTTATTCAATATTTCCCTCACTGATGTCACGCTCTGTTTAGATGATTGAATCATAGCCTCTTTGTCTAAAACATAATCAAGGTAAGGTCTCAACTTGTTTGCTTCTTCTATGAGGGAATCCTAGAATATATGCTTTTCTCCCCGTACTAATAACTGCCCTGTGACCTCATTCATCATTTTTTCAGTTTTACTCTGGAATTCCTGGCACTTTACTTCCCAGGCCTTTCTCTCTCTTTCTCTTTTCAGAGCCAGATTTTCCAGATTTTTGTTCTGTTTTTTCAATCCAACTAGCTCCAATTCTTTCATACTAACTTATGACACAGACTGAACAATGGTTTTTTCACCAAAATCAGTATAAGGAGAAATAATTATACTTTCAAGTTCTTTCTCTTTCTCTTGCAGCTCCTCCGCTTTCTCTTGCAACTTCTTTTCTAATTCATCAGATTTAGCTTTTATTTTTCTGTAAATTCCAGTAGTTTGGATTTACAATATGTTAGCTCAACATTCAAGTATTCTTTTTCCTTCTCAAGCTCTGTCAGCTCAGAATCTTGTATCAGCTGAGTAGATGGGATCTTCACCTTCTTCTTTAGTAGTTGAATGAAATTCTCTTTTTCATTCAATAATTTTTGTATGCCATACCCTTTATTTTCTTGGCTCTCAGTAGCCAACAAATATGTCTGCAACTTCTTGATCTGTGCTTGGTGGGCCCTGTTCTCCACATTTTCTTGTCTAAGTTGATTCTCAATTTTGGTCTTACAGGATTGCAGCCTTGATAGTTTCAGTGTAGCCTTTAACATATCAGTATAAATAATTTCCCTAGTTTTCTTATGCAAGTGAATCATATATGGAATGGGGATATTTTATAGGCTCATTTTCATCTCAGCAACCTTGTTCTTGGTTTCCATGGCCAAATTAAAAGTATTTTGAGAATGATCTCTAACAGTGACTAGAGATACATCCATATTAGATATTTTCCTTACCTCTGCATATAATTTTAGATATTCCTTTGAAGCTACATCCTTGTCATCCTTGTACTTGTCAAATAATTCTGACCTGGTTTTAAACTGTGAGGTAGAATCAGTTGGTGTATCAACAAAAGCATACTCTTTGACCTGAAATGCAGGCCCTTTTACTTTCATCTTCTTCTTTTTCTCGCCCTTGATGTCTAACACTTGGATAAGCTTTCCTTCTTTTTCAATTTTCTGTTTCTTTGGTGTTCTAGCTGTGTTTTCCTCCTTTGTGTCCATAACGTCAAAGAAGTCTCTTTTGTTGGTTCTTTTAGAGCAACTGGATATGGGTGTAACTTTCTTAGCTGCTAGAACCAAGATGGAAGTTCTGGGTTGTGGTGAGGTGACTTCCCTTACATAGGAGGTGGAGTATTCTTGCATATCAACATCCCCCTGAGTTTCATGGGGGTAATCCAACCAATTTATAGTCTGAGGTAGACATGCAACTTCAAAGTGTTCAAAAGACTTGTTCTTATTAACATGTCTTCTAATAGAGATAATATGATGGGGATCATAATTTATAGAAACTTCGGTTGGAAAACCCATTTATCTTAGAATGATTTCAATCATTGGAAGGGTAGATTTATTCTTAATGATAAATGGGCCTACAACCCAGGGGAATCTGATCTCTGAAGACTTCTTAAAATTCAGAAAATGCTCATTCTCCACTATTAATTTCTATCTGGTTAGTTCCAAAACAAATAATCTGGGAGTAAAAAATGAAGGTAGTATATAAGGTTGATGAACAAACCCATATAACCTTATTATTGTACGTTGTTAAAAAATAAACCAGTCTCCAATTCTCTTTTCAGGAGAGAACTGCAAAATTTCTTTCATTTGTGGCAAAACTCTGGATAATTGTTTATGAAAGAAAGCACTATAAACCTCTGACATAAGGAAATTCATGAACTTGCTGTAATCCCTGTTCATTTCTTCTATAAGTACCATTTCAAGGAGCTGTAGATTTTCTTCATTGAATGACAAAAACATCTTCAGCAAATAAGATTGGAAATTGAAACTTATTGTTTTGTGAAAATCTACTAGCTCAGAATGAATATTCTCAGCTAGGAATTCATCAAATTTAAGGCAAGAAGATTGTAATCACTGCGTATACTCTTCAGACTCAACTTGATAGGTGATAAGGGTAAACAATAAGCTCATTAAGGGTTTAGTAACATATTTTTTTGTATCCAACACTAAAAATTGACTCATAACAGTTATGACACACTGAGTTTCTTCATTAAAAAGGTTAGAATCAACCAGGAATGGCTGGTTCTATAACTGGACATCAGGTTTAAATAAAATAGTGAATAAATTATGCTTCTTTTCAACTGTATACTCTCTAAAGTACTCTACTATGGATTCTTGGTTATACTCTTTGGAATTTTGGCTGAAATCACCAAGAACTGAGAGGGTATTTCTAATAACGAGAGGATAACTAGACATAGGATTTTTGAATTGGTCATATCAATAATTACCTCTCATAGGAGGAGTAATTAGTAACATACTAGTCAAAAGATTCAAGAGAACTTAGGGTTTGGTCTGTAGAGAAATAATGTAAGTAGGACCAGTAAGCACTATGAATATCTGTCCCCTTGTCCTTAAGAAGTTTTATTTTTCTTTTAACAGATTCTATAGGTCCATTTAGAAGTATGGTATCAAATATTTCTGAATTGTTGTCTTCAAATAACTCTTCAATATTCTCATACTCTAGGTTCAGGGATTCTACCTCCTCTACCTCAGCTATTTAAATACTTTTTTAAGAAAGAGCGGAAACTGTTCAATGAAGACAAGAAGCCTACCTAGTATGTTGACAAGTGGCCCAAAGATTTTGTTTGAGCTGGCCGCTTCTGCTTTCGCTTTCCAATGCTTCTGCTTTCCTTGGATTTTTCTTTCTAATGCACATAATAAAAAAATTACCTAATTCTGCTTGCACGTACTTTTATACTATTTTTCTCTTCATATCATTCTTTCATATTCCCCAATGGAAATAGTTCCTAGCCGTCCATCCTGTATGCTCCATCTTATTTCGTCGATCTCTCCCTGTTTAAATCCTTTGTCTTCATTCTTTGCTATAATGCCTCCCTGATTCTTTATGCAAATATCAGATCCGAATTGAATTATAGCCACAGATTTATCTTCGATTCATCTTGATCGTTAATTACTTTTACTTGTTACTCAACTCTTTCGCCTAGCTTTGATCTCCTTAATAATCTTGCAATTTCCCTTTTCAGAATGATTATATGCCTTTGATCTAAAAGCACATCAATCTAAGTGATTGAATTATGCCTTGTCTACCCAATTCCACTAGTTTTTCCTTAAACTTTGAGTGTGCATGTTTAACTAGCAGAATGGTTCCACAACATAGCTCTATATTAGATCAAATATGTGCCTTTTATTTTTTATATATTTTCACTTCATTCCACAATCTCAACAAATTCATTATTCCTCGCACCTTTAACCAACATAATAAGTCTTGTTCATTGATTTGGATAATGTTTTTATCGGGACCGTTAAATGGCGGGGCCTAAACCACATTCCACTGAGCCTAAATATTTTACTTTACCATGCACTTTACATCAGCGAAATTTATGCTAACCGTTGATCTAGATCTAAGTTAGATATCATCCATCAGAATATGAGGCTCCTACCTGATTCTGTAGATTTCCAACTTAAAATTCTCTACGCTAGTTGACATAGTGGAATTTATTAGGACTATAGATAAAAAAATCTTGCTCAAATCTCCATCGTTCAACATAGCCGGGTGTATCAAATTATGCAGATTTGAAAAGTCTGTTTGTCCTTGCATGTTGTATCAGCGGAATTAATACCTGTCCTGGATCCATTTCTCCTCCATATATTTACCCTCGAAATGTGCGGGCTCTAAGAAATTCCGCTGATTTTGAAACTTAGTTACATCCTGCAAGTTCTAGCATCGGAATCCACCTTCGTTGCAGATCTCTTTCATCCACCAATCCTCACTGTTGAAAAATATGGTGCCTATAGAATTCCTCTCATTCAGATTTTTTTTCTCCTCGCATGTTGTATCAGCGAAACTTCTGATGACCGTAGATCTTCCTACAACCATTTATCTGACAGTTGATTTTTTCTGTAGGTTAAAACCATTCCGTCGACCATAAAAATATTTCAAATGAGCATCTTACCTCTGCGAAATTATTTACAACCGTCGATATTCATTGTTGCATATATACACCCTTCATTGTTGCCAAAATTTAACACTCGAGCGGATTATTCACAAGCAATTTATTTCCAAGGCCGGACCTTAGGATTTTTCAAATGTTTTTCCTTTTAGACCAAGAAATAGACCCTTCAAAAAATTCAGAACTTACTTTGCACTCCTCTAGGTCATATGATATAAAAAATTTCAACCTTACACATCATTTTCATTGGCCAAACCCCTTCCAACCTCTTAGCCCAAAAATGGTGCTAACACCTGTTAAATTGATTTTCAAATTTTTGTTGTGGAATTTTTGCTTATAAGGAGACTATAAAGTTATATATTAAATATTGTATATGTATATGCAAAGTAATCAATGTTTTCCTTAATTTTTTGATGCATAAATCTGTTTGGACTATTTGGATGCAAATATGAAACCTTTGTTGGAAGGAGAAAAGAAATCGAAGGTTCCTACCAAAGGTTAGTATTTATGTTGTATTTACATTATTCTTACATAAATACTCTATTTTCACTCTTTCTTTCCATTTAAGAGATCTCATGTGTAATCTTTGTAGGCCATTTGGGTTTCCTTACATGTTTGCAAATTTATACTTTTTATAAATTTTAACATGTTCAACATAAACCCTGATCCATTTCCATGTAAAGAGAATAAGTAATTGCCACCAGAGGTTGGGGAAGAAGCTTTTAGAATACTTACTGAAGAGGATGTTGAACGAGAAAATATACTACAAATGAAGAAGCAATTGTATACACAACGAATAAAGTTACAACAATTATATAGAATTGAAAAAAATTAATGTTGGAGTGAGGATGATGATGATAATATCCAACCTAATCATAGGGAAATACCTTATCAACTCCGAGGTGGTTCAACTCTACAGTCTGTTAAGGGAAAGGAAGCAAATTTTGATACAATTGCTCTTCTTAAAGGAGATAATGGTTCAAAAGAAATCATTATCTGCAAAGTTATAGATGAGTCACATTCAGGAAACCTAGAGTTGACATGCTTAGATCCTTGTGGAGATGATCCAATTCTTTACATGGTTGGTACCAATGACACATGGACACATTCAATGAACGATGTTATGCATGTTCAAATGGTGTATGCATATGAAAGTGGAAATCTTATGCTACACCATCCTTCACTTTGTGAAATAAAATCACAATTATCTTCAAGTGGGTCATATGAAAATCATAAAAAACATTCTAATGCAGTCATCAATTGAGGGTTTTATATGGGATATTCTTTAGATGTGACTCCCTTATTGACTCAAAGTGGTCGTTTTGCGAAGATTCGTAGAAATAAATTCATTCAAATGGATGGGTTATTGGTGCGCAACACAAATCCATTTGATTTTACCATAAAGGAGGGCATGTATGCCTATATTTATTATGACAAATTGCCTGGATTTTCTGAAGATGAGTCATTGAAAATTCCATATCCTGTAGAAGTGTTGGATTTTTTAGTAAATGTTTCCACTGGTGGAACATTTTTTTGGGTAAGAATATTTGAAAATCATGTAGATGTTATTGGTAGAGGCCACTATGTTTCCGAAGGTGTGAATTTGCATCCACATGAGTTGTTCTATACAAAACAAGGTTTGTTGATACCAACAGAAATTAGAGATGGTGAGGATACATATGTATCTTTTAATATTTATTTTTCAACTTTTAAATGGAATATTTATTTATAGTATCTAATGTTATATTTTGTTGTGTTGTAGGCATTGTTGATGTTTTCTTTACTGTGAGATCTATTAAAAGGCGGGGCATGAGAATTCAAAAAGGGGAATCATTTTTTGTCTCTTTGTTTTTACGAATGATGATAAGCACACCACTTTTCAAATTCTCGCAACAAAAGGTGACAGTGAAGTTGTGACTGCTAGATTAGCTTCCTCTACATAATATGGAAAAAAAATGCATTGCCATCATATCTTGGAGTATTCCATCCCAATCGAGTGCATCTTCACAATATTCATCTTCTTTCCTACAAATTTTCCAATCACATAAGGTCTTAGAACATTATACACAGTGAATCTTATGTGGAAATTCCTTGTTCAGATGAAAGTTTCATGGTTACTTTTGGAATAATTGCAATGCATTTTGTACCTACCGGGATTGCAAAGAAGAATAATTCACTAGAGTTGATCAGAGAAGGCTATGAGAATATTAAGGAGGTATTTTTATATACATGGCCAACCTTTCTTGTTAGATATAAGCCAAATTCAAGCTCGATTGATCAGACTCAACCTGTTGGTAAATGGAGAGTGGGACCAAAATTTAAATTTCGATATTTGTATAATATCTTGCAGCCTCGGGTACAAGTACACTTTTCATGGGATTCACACCAATGGGATGTTTTCCATCGTTGTTATGGATTAGTAATGAGGACCGGTGTACCCCATTTGGAGTTGTAAGCATTTTACATTTCATTAATAAATTTTTATACTGTTTGGTGTAATATATACAATGAATTCTACTATTTAATACATATGAATTATGTATTTGTTGCATTCAATTATTTTGGGTATATTATTGTTCTGTTATATTTGGTTTCTCTTTTAGAATAAAATTTTCGTTATATATGAAATTTGAAAGTTTGAAACGTTAATATACATTATCTAACATGTGGGTTATTATGAAGATGCTTCTATACCATCTTCAAACTGTATGAAAAACCTCTTATTATAGCCTTTTATACTCATCAAAACATGCCCCATGAGGATCTGCAATTACAAGAAACATAGTATAACTTTCTAGAAACAAAAACCTTACAACAGTAAGATTTTCTAAAAAGGAGGAGCTGTAACAGGAATTTGCTAAAACATACTAGTTGTAGAAAGAATTTTTTAAAAATATCTGTAACAACTTTAATAGTTTGAGGAATATATTTAAGTTACATATTTCATTAAAAACCTCAATGATATTCAAGCTTGCTCTAGAAGGTGTATTTCTTCATTCTTCACCTCCTCTTATTGTGAATACTCAATAACACCTTGAGATTCATGTTGTTCAACAACAATTATTTCCTCAGGTTCATTGACATAGTTTGTGGCCAGCTAAATGGAGTCTTAAAAATGTATCTCTGTCTATCTAGCATGAAATTATGTCACTTTGATCGTTTAACAAAGACTCCTAACAAACATAATCAACAACATCAAAGTACTCAACTATATAATTAACATAATTTCTTCACTTGTCTCTTTGGACAAAATGAGACCATGGTTGAGTAGACAAAATAACAGCCTACAAGATCCCCATGTGGTGCAGGAATTTTCTTCAACACACAATTTTTGGTAGGAATCCTCTTAAGGGTACTTGGACCAATTTTCCTATACTTAGCCAATCTCCCGATTTTCACTAATTTGCCATATTTCTCCAGAATGACATCATAATGCAACAATGATTTCAAATTCATGCCACATCATCATCTATGCCATGCCATGCCATGTGGCCATAATCCTTAGTGCTATCATCAACCTTGATGTGGGCATCACTTAGTCCCTTTTGCAACACTTGGCCATTTTTCCTTTGTCTTAATTAGTATGCAAAATAACATTTTTCTTCTATTTTGGCATGTTGATATTTTCCTTATCTAATCACCATAAGTAAAACCAAGACATTGGCTATATAGCCATTTCAACAATGAGCAACACCATATCTTCTAATTGAATTTTATCATGAAAGGAACACCCCCTTGCAATAATTTCCAAATGGTCTCTCAAACTAGTTTTCTAGCACTTAACCCGTTTTCTTCAAAACCTGCGTCACCAAGGTGATTTCATTTTTCCTTCAAATTTGGAAAGTGAGATACCCAATGGGTAGAGGAAAACAAGGTGAATCTATCAAGACCATTTTCATTTTCTGTATATTCTTTCTCTCTACTCGGGTGGGCATTTTTCTGGAGCAGTGCAATTATGGCTGAGAGAAACTTTTGGTAGATTGATATCTTCTTCCTCAGAGACTTTTTGGTCATGCTAATGATATGGTTTGATGCACCATACAACACTCTAGAGATCCACACTCATAATATTTTTATTTTCATCCTATGAGTTGTGGTGTGAATTTCTCTATGGCCACTTAGGCATATTTTACCAATAATTCCATACTTGGACAATTATTAATCTTCTCCTAGGCTTGGTCTAATTTCCCTAAACCATAGTTTTTGTAGGTCCATAAATTATTCTTTAGGGTATCTTTGGACAAACTGTGACCATGGTTGAGTAGAGAAAACAACATCCTACAAGAAACCCATGTGATACGGGAATTTTAGTCAACACGCAATTTGTGGCAGGCATCCTCTTAAGGCTACTTGGACCAATTTTCCCATAGCCAATTTCCTGATTTTCACTAATTTGCCATATTTCTCCAAAATGATTTCATAATGCAACAATGATTTCAAATTCATGCCACATCATCATCTATGCCATCCCATACCATGAAGGAATCATCCTTAGTGTGAGCATCAACCTTAATGTCGGCATCACTTAGCCCCTTTACAACACTTAGCCATTTTTCCTTTTTGTCTTTAGACTTTTGCAAAATAATAGTTTTCTTCTATTTTGGCAGGTTGATATTTTCCTTATCTCGTCACCATAAGAAAAACCAATAGCATGGATAGAGATCCATTTCAACAATGAAAAAGACCATACCATATGATGAATTTTATCATCAAAGGAATACCCCCTGGTGGGCATTTCCAAATGGTCTCTCAAACTCTTTTTCTAACACTTAACCAGTTCTCTTCAAACCCTAGGTCACCAAGCTGATCCACACTCTAGAGATCCACACTCTCAGAATATTTTTCTCATCATCCTATGAGTTGTGGAGGGAATTTCCCTAAGGCCACTAAGACAGAGTTTACCAATAAATCCATACTTAGACAATTTTTTTATCTTCTCCTAGACTTGGTCTAATTTCCCTAAACCATAGTTTTTGCAGGTCCATAAATTCTACTTCAGGGTCTCTTTGGACAAAATAATACCATGGTTGATTAGAAAAAATAGAAGCCTACAAAATCCCCATGTGTCGTGGGCATTTTCTTCAACACACAATCTGTGGAGGGCATCCTCTTAAGGATACTTGGACCAATTTTCCCATACTTAACCAATTTGCTAATTTTGACTAATTTTCCATATTTCTCCAGAATGATGTCATAATGCAACAATGATTTCAAATTCATGCCACATCATCATATATACCATGCCATGCCATGCATGCATCATCCTTAGTGCAGGCATCAACCTTAATGTGGGCATCACTTAGCCCCTTTACAACACTTAGCCATTTTTCTTTTTTGTCTTTAGTATGCAACAATGATTTCAAATTCATGCAACATCATCATATATACCATGCCATGCCATACATGCATCATCCTTAGTGCAGGAATCAGCCTTAATGTGGGCATCACTTAGCACCTTTACAACACTTAGCCATTTTTCTTTTTTGTCTTTAGTATGCAACAATGATTTCAAATTCATGCCACATCATCATATATACCATGCCATGCCATACATGCATCATCCTTAGTGCAGGCATCAGCCTTAATGTGGGAATCACTTAGCACCTTTACAACACTTAGCCATTTTTCTTTTTTGTCTTTAGTATGCAACAATGATTTCAAATTCATGCCACATCATCATATATACCATGCCATGCCATACATGCATCATCCTTAGTGCAGGCATCAGCCTTAATGTGGGCATCAGTTAGCCCCTTTACAACACTTAGCCATTTTTCTTTTTTGTCTTTAGTATGCAAAATAACATTTTTCTTCCGTTTTGGAAGGTTGATATTTTCCTTATCTGATCACCATACGAAAAACCAAGAGCATGGATAGATAGCCATTTCAACAATGAACATGACCATATAATTTGATGAATTTTATCATTAAAGGAACACTGACTTGCAGGCATTTCCAAATGGTCTCTCAAACTCTTTTTCTAACACTTAACCATTTTTCTTCAAATCCTCGGTCATGAAGGTGATTTCATTTTTCCTTAAAATTTGACAAGTGAGATACCCAATGGGTAGAGGCCAACAAGGTGAATCCATCAATACCACTTTCATATTCTAGATATTCTTTCTCTCTCCTCGATGGACATTTTTCTGGACCAGTGAAAATATGGCTGGGAGGCACTTTTGGCTGATTGATATCTTCTTCCTGAGAGACTTTTTGGTCAGGCTAATGATATGGTTGGATATTGCACCATAAAACAATCCAGAGATACACACTATTAGAATCATTTTCTCATCATCCTATGAGTTGTGGAGGGAATTTCCCTAAGGCTAGCTAGGCAGAGTTTACAAATAATTTCATACTTAGACAATTTTTTATCTTCTCCTAGACTTGGTCTAATTTCCCTAAACCATAGTTTTGGTAGGTCCATAAATTCTTCTTCAGGGCCTCTTTGGAAAAAATGAGACCATGGTTGAGTATAAAAAACAACAACCTACAATATCACCATGTGGTGTAGGCATTTTCTTCAACACACAATTTGTGGCGGGCATCCTCTTAAGGCTACTTGGACCAATTTTCCTATACTTGGCCAATTTCTTGATTTTCACTAATTTTCCATATTTCTCCAGAATGATGTCATAATGCAACAATGATTTCAAATTCATGCCACATAATCATCTATTCCATGCCATGCCATGTGGGAATCATCCTTAGTGCAGGCATCAACCTTAATGCAGGCATCACTTAGCCCCTTTACAACACTTAGCCATTCAATCATTTTTGTCTTTAGTATGCAAAATAACAATTTTCTTCTATTTTGGCAGGTTGATATTTTCCTTATCTAATCACCATAAGAAAAAAAAAGAGAATGGATAGACAACCATTTCAACAATGAACATGACCATATCATCTGATTAATTTTATCATCAAAGGAACACCCCCTTGCGGGCATTTCCAAATGGTCTCTCAAACTCGTTTTCTAACACTTAGCTAGTTTTCTTCAAACCCTAGGCCACCAAGGTGATTTCATTTTTCCTTCAAATTTGTCAAGTGAGATACCCAATGGGTAGATGCCAACAATTTGAATCCATCAAAACCACTTTCATCTTCTGAAGCTTCTTTCTCTCTCCTCGGTGGGCATTTTTCTGGAGCAGTGCAAATATGGCTGAGAGGAACTTTTGGCATATTGATATGTTCTTCCCCAAATATATTTTTGTCATAATAGTGATATGGTTGGATGCAACATACAACACTCTAGAGATACACACTCTCAGAATATTTTTAACATCATCCCATGCGTTGTGGAGGGCATTTCCCTAAGGCCACTTAGGAAGATTTTACTAATAATTCCATACTTGGACAATTTTTTATCTTCTTTGAGTATTGGTCTAATTTACCTAAAACACAATTTTGGCAGGTCCATAAATTCTTCTTCAGGGTTTCTTCTTGATGTTATTAATTTGTCTAATGCAATTTTGTTCACCAATTTGAAAGAGATGATTCATGGATGAGTAGGATCAGAAATGTGTAATTATCCCATTCCAGATTTCATACACGGGATGTCAATTTTGGTCATTAGGATTAATTAATGAAGAACATATGAAGTTGATTAAAGAGTCTAATAATATTTGAAGACACCCCATTGACAGTCCAAACAAACCATATGACAGTTTAAGCAAACCAATTGAGGGCATAATAAGGATCAGCAAACCAAAAAACCAGTATTGAACTTATATTGGATGAATTATGAATGTGACTGTAATCAACCTATAATTTTCCACTAGAGTTTCAACACTACAAATGATAGAATTTATGGAATGAAAGCCAAGGAAGATAACTGAACGAGTGCATGAAAGGACGCATTAACAGAGTTCTCTTTGATTCATTATCGAATATCAAGGAACTGATTTTTCATTGTAAAAAAATTAGACAAGAGTGCCTTATACACAATGATAATGTTGGAAAAGCTAAAAATCAACAAAAAATTCCTCAATCATCAATATTTTCATAATACAAGCAAGGTAGCAAACAAGAGATGAAATGAAAAAATGTGAAATTGCTCATTCCTTCATATTCCAAACTTTGAAGCACCAATTACAAGTAAAGATATTTGATAAGTCCCAACTAGGATTTCTCCCACCAGCTTTGTCATCCTCACCTATGTCTATTGGATAGTTTTGTAACCCTCCCCCTTGCATCCTTGACTATCTTATTTTGTCCAGCCCCGATAGTTCTACTCAACAGTAACAGTGCTCCAACTCCTTATTCCAGCCCATCTCTTAGCACTCCGATTATGCTCTTTTGAGGAAAAGACAATTCGTAAGGCAAATAATGGATAGGTGCTACTCAGTCATTTCCCATCATTGGCACTAATTATGTCTCCATCCAAGCTGGTATTGGCAACCACCGAGTAGCAACATTAAACTATTTGTTTAGGCACAAATAGCTTTTGCATCTCTTCACATATCTCAAGTTGGTGTCAGAACTGGCTACAGCCCACTTAGTTGTTTCTATGGATCAAAATTGGTGTGTGCTCATCCACCAATCCCACGTCACTCCAGAAACTATAGGACCAAATATATGAGATAAAGGTTATGTCAGATGGACGGGGGAGCTATGAATCCCCTGCATCGGCAGTAGGACTCCAAACTTATCTTCCCAACCTCCTCCCATTCCGACATTTGATATCACCATTTTGGGAATTATTTCTTCGGTAGCCATAAGATGGGAAAAAATGACACTCATGGGTCAAGTTTTTAAGCACATAAAAAACCAGAAATGAGGCCCAAATGAGATTTGCTTGAGAAGGAGGCCCTATTTATTGACTAAGTCTTAAGAAATGTTATTAAGAGTTTGGGATTCTCATGATGTAGTATATCTATATCTTGGGAATGATGTGATCTGTGTATGATTCCCTCATCTCTTGGAGGACGCAAAAAAATATAGAAAAATCACATGTTTCCCCCGAGACTTTAGAGGCCAGAGTATATCTAGAATCTTCTGCACATGGAGCAGTTTCCCTGTACTTTTGATGATTATAATTTGTAAAATTTGAATAGCTAGGAAATATTTTGATAGGAGGAAAATTGAAAAGGAATCCTTTTAGTACAGAAAAAATACAAAATGTCGAGCAGACTAAGGGTGATCTCAAGGTGCAACCAATTCTATGGAAAGGGTATGTGTTAATGCCAAGCAGACCAAGTGTTAATTTTCATAACCTCCAGTGATCAAATTTGAAGGGATACTTTTAATCCAATTTTGAAGGGAATTTTTTTTTGTTTTCACAGGAAACATAATTGTTCCTTGGTATTCAATTGTGAATCAAAGAGAATATTACCAATACATCCATTTGGTTCCACATTATAGTCATAAAGAGTGCTAAACTTTTATGAGTCTAGTAAAGAATAACTGATTATGGGCCAATACTTACTATGTTCCTATATATAAAGTTCTCCTACTCAGACAAGCAGATACAAAGATCAATATATAACAAAGTATCCTAATCTGCCAAATAGGGGGTGCACCTCCTTCGTCTACAAGTAATATCAAAGATACAAAAAATTTAAGAATAAATTATTAAGGGCATATATTCATCAAACCCTTCAATGTTGAATATCTACAAAAAATTTACTTTAACTGAAAAGATTAAATTAATTACATAGTTCATTAAAAAAAGTTTAATAAAATGTTGCACTTTCAAATTTTAACAAAGTTAAAAATAACCAGCCACTTAGTTATGTATTGCACTGGAGATGATGATTTGTCAATTAGATGTAAGTTTGTTGCAATTGGTTTCCAAATAATTAAATGTTTAAATTGGTAGCTTCTGCATGCCCAGTGCAAATTGTGTGTTCTACATTCACACTGCAATGCAATTTATGTTCACTTGCGACTATGTGCATAAAACCAACTAACGAACACTAAAACCCACCACCAAGAAGTTACGAAGAATATATTTGATCATTTGTAGTTTCATACACACTTTTCAGTATGGAAAATGCGCATATGGATTACACATTACACTTGTATTACACATTAGAATCACATTAACTATATCAAAATATATGCATTGTCGAGAAATACTTACAATTTATTTTACAGCAATATTAGTATGTACATAGACATCATACGTACACCATATTATTCTAGAAATCTAGGCTCCTTCGAAGGTTTTTGCATTTCCTCCTTTTTAGAATAAGAAAATTTGCTATAGCTCTCTTGCCTTTTCCATAACCCTCTAGTTATACAAAAGCTTCATCAACCATATGTTGTAATTATTTTTCTTGCTCTTTCACTTTGTTTGCAAGATTTATCACTTTTGTATGCAATCTATCTTTTTATTTTAGGCATTTCTTCAACATTTCTAAATTATTATTATGCTTCATTGAGTGCTCATCTTCCTTTATTTTAAGATCATCCTTCATCCACCTCAGCTCAGATTCAACCACAATTAATTTTCTCCTGACCTATTTTGCCTCCTTCTTGAGCTCTTGTGCCCTCAAATTTGTATCAGATGGAGTATACAAAATTGCTTCTTCCACAGGTTTATCGTGCAAAGCTTTAATTTGGGATTTCAAATCTTGTATCTCACTATCAAATCCCAAATCTAGTGCTTTTCCCTTCTCCAAAAGTTTTTGGTGAAGGTCTCTAATTTTAGCCTCCTTCTCCTCTATCTTCTTCTTCAATGTTGGATCTGATGAGCCAAATGTAAATTCTACAGCATGGATTGTTGCAGCAGCTTCATTCAAGGTCTTCCCTCATTCTTGCAAGGACTACTCAAACTGGAGTAACCTCTCCATAGTTACATCACCAAGTTTTGTATTGACAAAATGTTTTGGTGTGCTGACCTTTTTACCCTTGACTTAGGATTTTTTTGGTGTTCTGACCTTTTTACCCTTAACTGTTGTTTTTTTGTGTGCAGACCTATTTACCCTTGTATGTTGATTCTTTTCCTCTTCCAAATCTTTTCGTCTCGAGAGTTTCTAAAATCCTTTTAATTCTCTTCGTTTTCAGCAACTCATTTTTATTTTTAATTTTTTTATTCAATTTTTCCAATCTTTTCTCATATTCTGCAGTCTCATTTTGATGTTTAATGATCATTTCTCTAATTTTTCTTTTCAAACTCAACCTTCAAAACAATAATAATTGTTTCTTTTTGCTTCAATTCTTGCTGAAGTTCTACTTCCTTACCAAATACAGTCTTGAATGGTGGCATGTTCAAAACTATAGGCCTATTTTTCAGCTCATTTTCGAGTCTCCCTATAGTTTCTTCATCTTTTTTCTTTTCATCTTGAAACATGTCTTTGAGTTTGTCAAGGTCAGAAATCGATCCATCTAGAATTACGCTAAATTTAGAAGATTGATCCTTAATAATTTTATCCTTCTTGCCAATTATTTTTTCAGTTTCTGTAATTTTGTTCTCTAAACCTGTAACACGATGTACGCAATCAAGAATTTGGACATCCTTAGTTCTACACAATTCGTAGCTAGTTGTGAAGGAATCCTCCCAAAAGGTAGATTGTTCTTTGAAATGCACCATTTTATCAAATAGAGAAAAAACAAATCTACCATCAAAAGAACATTTGGCATGATTAGGTCTTCATCACTAGTCGGTGAATGATCCATATCATTGTTCACAGATTCCTCCTATTGATCTGCATTTACATTTCCATCCATTCCAGCCAAAGTTGTGACAACAACATCTTCTTCAGGGAAAAGTGAAGGCATGTCGTTTCCCATAGATTCCATATTATCCTCGAAAGGTTGTCCATGTACTGTTTATGTAGTGACAGTAGAAAATCCTTCTACATTGTTCTTTAAAGACGGTTGAGG
Organism: Pseudotsuga menziesii; assembly: GCA_001517045.1. Classification (NCBI taxonomy): domain Eukaryota; kingdom Viridiplantae; phylum Streptophyta; class Pinopsida; order Pinales; family Pinaceae; genus Pseudotsuga; species Pseudotsuga menziesii. The sequence continues at coordinate 520,187 of LPNX010410260.1, forward strand.
GAATTCATCATTTTTTTGTTGTTCTTTAGGCTTCCTAATGTATGTTCTAATAGATTTTGACCCTACAACACTAGGTCGACATAAATCAATAATTATTCGGAGTGTGTCGGGGTAACTGAACTTGACCCTCTTCAGTTTACTATCTTGCAATGCATAGTGCAATTTCCTATCTAATAGATGAGGGACATTTACGGCCATGTATTCAACACAATGTATGGATAGCTTCATGCAATCACTCGAAATATCATGACACTTGTGGTGATTCATAATGGTCCTGATGATAATCTGAATCATGGTTTTGTATACTCCTTGAGGAACATCTTCCATTTTTAGACCATTCCTGGGAACAACTACCCATTTCCAACAAAGTTTACTAGCCATCTGAATCTTTTCTAGCTTGGGGATTTTCTAGGAGTTTAACATTGCCCCCCCTCTGTGTGGAATTTTGGTTTCTCTGGAAACCAAATCGAGGTCTAGATGAACCCTCTTCCCAAAAATATGCAATTCCAGAGCCCCGTGATCACAAATATAGATGCCATCATCTATCTCCTCATTTTGGAAATTAAATTGTCCAAAATTAAACCTATCCACTCCTGCTCTTAAAAGGATATTTAACATACCGGTTGGCCATATGGTTGTATCACTTCATTCATCAACATTCTCTTGGAATTTTGTCACCATGAACCATTCAACCTGGGAACCCCGTGCTTCTCCTGATGCCATGGTAGAGAAGGCCCCTGTGTTTGTTGCAATGGTGCAAGATGCCCCTATTTCATCTGTTGCCATGGTACGTGACGACCCAATTTCAATTATGGTCATGGTTTTTTTGGTTTAGAATTGGAAACTTGGACAACAAGCTTGGTTTGCTGCAATCTTGAATTCAGTCCACTTACCAAACCCCTAGTTTGGCTATGCACATTGAGGAATGCACACTAAGGAATGCATGTTTAGGAATGCACATTGAGGAATGCAAGCTTAGGAATGCATGTTGAGGAATGCATGCAAATGAGTTTTTTTTAGTTGATTTCACGTACATTGTCTTTTTTCACAAATTTAGGTATATTGGGTTATGACGTCAATGTCCCTATATCATATGAAATAAATAGTTTTTTATAAAATACATAAACTTATCCAAAGAATGGTACATTTTATGAAGTGAATATTATTTTTATAATACCAATACATACACTCAATATCTTTACAAAATGGCTAATAAAAATATATTTATAAAATGGCTAAGCAAAATGTCTATATAAAATGGATAAATAATTCCTTACATCCTTTTTTCTTCAACTTAAACCACTCAATTGGACTTCATCATGAGGCCTATGCATGCCTTATAGGAAACTTTGAAATTGTTGTAGACCAGGATATTTTCATACTTATAAGATAAAATATAATAGTTGGCATTTCAACAGTCTTAATGTACACTAGTGATTGATAGAAAAATCCATATTAATCTAGTGATTGATAGAAAAATCCATATTAATCTCATGCCAGATTGAATAATCCATATTTTTTAATTTGGTTCTCTTCATTCATCTATCTGATGACTATAATTATTAGCAAATGCTTAAATCATCACATGTTTGTTTCAACATTTTGCACACAATATTATTTTATGACCATCTTGGACTTTTCTCTATTTTGCTTGTCTCCTTGTTATTTGAACAACACTCGGTTTTACATGATTCTCAGTTGCCATCATTTCGACGCCAAGAATTGTCCCTTAAATATCTTGTTTTTCAACACTTTTCTCTGTGCCATTTATTGAGGATGGAACACACATTCTATTGTGATTCATGGCTTCTGACATTGGCATATCAACACTAGTTTCTCCATTCAAGTCTAGTGTTTTAACAATACTCCCTGTCTCATTTATTGAGCATGAAACATATGTTGTACTGTAATTTTTAGCATCCATCATAGGTGTGTGAACAACTTGGGATCCCTTTTCTTATGTTAGATGGGTTTTCAATGCCTCATTTCTAGAGGATGAAACACCCAAACTATGATTGTTACTGTCATCAAGCATGATTCAGGCATCATAAACTACTTCCCCTTGCATTTGTTTTGTTTGATCACTCTGGACTGGCTCATTTCCTAGGATCAACGAGATAGACAAGGTCAAGGATCAAGAAAAAGATGTACCTTCAAGCACAAATCAACTAGATTGACAAACACATAATGATATGTAATATACTTAATGAACATAACACTCACTAGTGGAGGGAAAGACATGATGTTGTTTTTTTGTTTTAGCACCATTTTTTTTCTTGTGCTTTCCAAAGCGATGTGATTCACGCTAAGCTTATTCACCATATTTTTTTTATTGGCCTTGATCTTGGAATATAGTTATTGAACTATGAGGACATATTAATAATTAATGAACACACACACTATGGATCCTCACACTATAAAATGAAAATTGAACTAGCTACAATTCAAAATTAGGAAAAACTTACTGTTGGTAGTGCAATCAATAATTTCTTAGATTGTTTTACCCATTAGTCAAATAGTTTTTTCACTTGTTTACTAGTGACACCAAGGAAACATGATGCCAATTGTGTTGCAATTTCCTCATTCAATGGGTTTCTTGACTTCTCATATTCAACACGAAGTTGACTTCTAATATTTGAAGGCTAGAATATTCTTTGTCTAATCTTTTGGAAAGTACCTTCCGATCTCATAACAAGATTGAAAAATGTTCCTCTCATCTAATTTTCAATACACATTCTGTCATGTTCAAATGTTCCTCTATTCTTCTTAGCAACTCCTCTTCCTCCTCCTTGGGTGCTATGCAAATTTTTCATTTTTCTATGCTTACACTCCATTACTTCATTCCTTAATCATCCCAAAGTATAAGGATGAATATATCGAGTCATATAAAGAGCATGTGGCCTTGGACATGCATATAAGTAACCATATAATCTCCTAAACAACAAGAACACAACCAAATCCACTCACTAGCAAGGATGCCAATTCTTCAATGACAGTGGCTCAAAATGTTTATCATGAATGAAATGATATCACCATTTGAAATAGATAATAATATGATACTAATAGAGTGAATTTACATACATTTTCTCATATGCATATGCATTGTCCCCTCTACACCATTGCAGTTGCAACATGTGGAATTCTTTATAACACTTCCAAATCCTCACCAACTTGGTACACTTCTGTTCATTTGGTAGGCCTTCAATAACCTAGAAACAAGACATAAGTTTCAATGCATATGATTATATACTGAGTTTTATGTTCAAAATGAATAATGCTAAGAGCCATTCTATATTAGTCAAAAAAATAATAACACCATCATTTATTATTAGTCAAGGCCCAAATAAAGAATAATTGATATGTTAACATAATTATTAAACGTTTAAAATTCCTTCACGTCGAATGAGGATCTTGTCTGATGTTGATCCATCTGATTTCCCATAGTTAAGATCGTTGTAATCTTGGATTTTAAGATGGTATGGTTCTCCTGTCTTACATGGAATTTCAATTTTCTCCATCTCCTCCCAAATTTTGTTGTCTTAGTGCGTCTAGTTGGATGAACCTTGTCATAATCTTGTGCAATTATTTGAATTTCATGAAACATCCTCAAATAGTTCTAATCCTAGCATGGCTAACACAATATACAAGCTTGGACATTGCACCAGGAGTCAACTGTAATTGGCAGCACATGTTTTAGTGGGTATGAGTTAGTGCAATACTAAGAAGCTAAATTTATAGTTAATAATTAATTATGAAATTGTGTACCTTTTCATCATTTGTTCTATCCATGGGATAGTTCACAATATTCATCTTTGTACAAGATAAGTTTGGTTGAATGTTTAAAATACGGTCATCTAACTTTTTATCCCATCCTTTGCTTGGTTCGAAAGTTGGATTCAACTCCTGACGTTTTAGAACATATTAAGATTAAGAAAGAAATTGAAATATATATAAACATAAATTTAAAAACTTGTAATAAATGTGCATAGCTTACCAAGAGCAAGTTTGTTGGCAGTGCATAAAATTCATAAACACTACGTATAGTATCTCCTTATTCAATTTTGATTTCATCTATAACCATGTGTATACTTTTTTATGCCATGTCTACCAAGGACAAAAATTATTTCCCATTGGATAAACACTATTGTTGCATAGTAAACTGCATATTGCCACTAGATCATGACACTCAAACAAATTAATTTTCATTTCCCTTCCATCTATCATCTTGATTCCATCTTGTGAAATATTGTTTAACTGTTCCATTAAGTTCTCCTCATTTTTAGGATCGGTAGCATGTGCTAAAAAGTGTTTATATTCTTATTTTCCATCCCATTTTCAAAGGCTTACACAATACATCGAGCCATTGTCTTCTAGACAATACATCAAGCCATTGTCTTTAAGGGTGACAATTTTTATTGTCTTCTAGACAATACATCAAACCAATGTATTGTCTTCTAGACAATACATCAAGCCATTGTCTTCTAGACAATACATCAAGCCATTGTCTTTAAGGCTTACACAATACATCAAGCCATTGTCTTTAAGGGTGACAATTTTTATTTTAAAAACTAGACAAAACTATAAGCACCCATGATATAAAACTTATTCAAACTAAAATTTCAATTAAAAAACTCAAGAAGTTTTATTATAAAGGATAAATTATAAAAGTCTAGTTTTTAAAATAAAAAATTTTAAATTATTTTAGAAGTTTTTATGTTAAAATTAAAAATGCTAGACCTAATTCTATAAGGAATTTTAAAGGTTTTATTATTTTTAAAATTCTCCACAAGATTTTGTAAAATCATAAAGACAAAAATTTGAGAAACATTATAAAGTTTTAATAAAAAATAAAAAAAAATTGCCTTTGGTTTTATAAATGTTTTTTAAAAAAAGTATAAAATAAAAATTAAATAAAACATTTTGGCTAATATTTTTAATTTAATTTATTTTTTACCTTTCACTGACTGACTCCAAAAACATTTTTGAGCCCCACTCCAAAACCAATATTTATTACTTACCTACCTCCCATAATAAACTTTCAAAGCTTCGTACGTCTTCTGATGATGATCCCAGAGAAGGGGTTGAAACGTCGAATTTCAAATTCTTGCAACACATCTTTCTTCGACTTACAATATTTCAAATTTTAAATTTTAGACATAAAAACATATGCTCTACAAGGAAACTCCAAATTTATGTGTTTTCCACATGGTAAAATTCATTGTTGAGTCCCTCGAGGAAATGCACACATTTGCCTGCATTTTATGTTATATTTAATAAATTGCACTATAACATAGACATACCAACCTTTTCGACAAACTCGTGTACTCATTTATGTAAATTGTATGCTCTAAAGTAAAATCCAAGACATTCAAAACAACAATTGATAGTATTTGCCAATTTTTCATGGCTAGAACTAAAAATGTACACTAATGCCAATCGAAGTACACTCTAGGTATGAAATTTGGAAGTTGACATATATACACATTTATGAGCCTAATTATCCATGAATAAGTTCTTCTAGTATTGTTGCAAATTTATTATTCACACTTGTAAACTTTTTGACTAAATGCACACCAAAATAAAACTATGCATGTTGGAGAAACATTCTAAAGTGGAAAGTATCAGGTAAAAAATTGGAAATATTAAACTTCTGATAGGTGAGGAGTAATAAAAAAAAATACTATCCTATTTTATTCATTGAATTTGACAAATAAATCAGGCATGTGCGTGCATTTGACTAAAGCAAGTCAATTTTGGATATCTTCACTCAAATACATGCCCATCCTGCATTACAAAAACAAATTCACTAATTCAAACCATAGTGTGTCTGTTCAAGCATAAAAAACCTAAATAATCTTTCAAAGTTTAAAGTTTAGACATAAAAACTTATGCTCTGCAAGGAAACTCCAAATTTATGTGTTTTCCACATGGTAAAAATCAGGGTTGAGTCCCTCGAGGAAATGCACACATTGGCCTGCATTTCATGGTATATTGAATAAATTGCACTATAACATAGAAATACCAACCTTTTATACAAACTCTTGTACCCATTTATGTAAATTGTATGATCTACAGTAAAATCCAAGTCATCCAAAACAACAATTGATAGTATTTGCCAATTTTTCATGGCGAGAACTAAAAATGCACACCGATGCCAATCGAAGTATACTCTAGGTATGAAATTTGGAAGTTGGCATATATACACATTTCTAAGCCTAATTATCCATGAATAATGTCTTCTAGTATTGTTGCAAAGTTATTATTCACACTTGTAAACTTTTTGACTAAATGCATGTTGAGAATATAGTGGTCATTGATGTCAAAGGAGTTCACAAATGACAAACGAATAATCAACAGTAGGATGAAATCAGTAAAAGACAAAGGATCCATTACCTAAGTCATCATTGATGTCAAAGGAGTTCAGCAATGACAAAGGAAAATCAGTGACAGGGTCAAGCGATAGGGAAAGTTAGTGATAGGCAAAAGATTGATGCAAGAGGCAGAGGTAGATGAGGATTTGCAACATAATTCATTATGAAGACTCATCAGTGTTTCGATCAAGGAAATCAATGGTGTAGATTGATTTTACATTTGGGATTTATCCCACACTTGCAGCACGGTTGAGTTCATGGGTGCTTGTATGCACTGGTCTCACTAGACTTATTCGACTCATAGAACAAAGGTAGTGTGGGGGCTATAGGTGCTTAGACTCCATGAGAAGATCACCAGCTTGGAGCCTGGGACAACCTGTCAGGCTCCCTACCTTTTCTGGAAGGATCGACAATGTATAGATTGACGGTTAGGAATGAACCCGTAAGGAAATTAACGGTGGTGAATAATTTGCGTACGATGAAAAGTGAAGGTCCGCAATCCACATTTGGTCGTAGATCGACAAATAGGAATGAATTCATAAGGAAATCTACGGTGGGGAATGATTTGTGCACAAATAAAAGGGAAGTTATGAAATCCACATTTGATCGTAGATCGACGGATAGGATTGAATCCACAAGGAAATATACGGTGGGGAATAATTTCCGCACAAAGAAAAGTGAAGGTACGCAATCCACATTAGATCGTAGATCGACGGTTAGGAGTGAACCCGCAAAGAAATCAATGGTTCATAAGAAAAACAAAAGGAAGAAAGAGGAAGGAGAAATGCAGGAGACAATAATTTAAAGTATAAAATAATATGGGTTTCTGTGACCCGGTGTCCTCCAGCGGAATGTGGAAAGCGGAAGAAAGAAGGTGGAAGATGAGAATTCAAAGTATAAAATAATATGGGTTTCTGCAACCCTGTTTTTTCCAACATAATGTGGAAGGCAGAACGTGGAAAGAGGAAGGCAAAAGGCAGAAGAGGGGAAATCAAAAGTATAAAATAATATGGGTTTACACAACTCGATTTCCTCCAACAGAATGCGGAAGGCAAAAAACGGAAAGTGAAAAACCGAATGTAGAAGATGAGAAATCAAGGTCTAGAATAACATGGGATTCTGCAACCCAAATTCCACCAATGGAATGCAGAAGGAAGAAATCGTGAAACAGGCATTCTGAGAAATGATACAATTCCACAATCCATACCCTAACATTAGATCTACGGTCAAGAAAAATACCGATATAAAATCAATGATTTAGGATGGTTGCGGAAATGGAGAATGCGAAAGGTCACAACTGAAATATTCATGAAGAGGCATGATCAATGAAAAGGTGCATTGGTGAAGAGATGCATCTGTAGGGAGAGTGAAGGTATTTATTGATAGAATTATTGAAGGAAATAATTTGTCTCTGTGATCATGAGTAACAGAGTCCAAAAGTGAATGCAGTTCTATAGCAGACTGATAAAATTCAATCCAAGGTGGAAGGGTGGCGCTAGGGAAGGATATAAGTGTGAAAAGGGTGTTTTAGCATCCCTGTTTGTTGCAGCAGGCATAAACCCAAGGTTTTGTAGCAAGAAGAAACCTAGGTTGTTGTAGCATCCTTCTCTGTAGTAGTAGGAAGAAACCCTGGGTGTTGTTGCATCCTTTCTGTAGCAGCAGATAAAACAATTTTGTAGATTCATCTTTTTAATGAGTTTGAATTGGTGGTTTTCTCTTTGAATTTTCCATGATAAAATTTGTGTCTTAACTTGTTTGATTCATTGTGTGTTTTATTATTTCTAAAAGGGGAAAAAGACAATACTGATTCACCCCCCTTCTCAGTATTGTGGAATAAACCAACAATTGGTATTAGAGATAGGTTCATTCACCAACATTTAACGACTGGAAGGAATATCCTATTTAAAAACCACTATGGATCAAAAAGAAGGCTTAGCCACTAACATACCTCCATTATTCATAGGAGAAAATTATGCATACTCGAGTGTGAGAATGAAGTGCCATCTGATTTCCCTTGGATGGAAGGTTTGGGATGCAACTGAAAAAGAGTATAAAATAGGAGACCAAATACCTATAGACCCAAAGGAACTAGGACAATATGAAGGTAATTCCAAATCCCTAAATGCAATCTTGAGTAGATTCACAAACTCTGTATTTACAAAAGTTATGTGAAGCAAAACTACCAAACAAGCCTGGGATAAGTTAAAACTTATATATGAAGGGGAATCTAAAGTCAAAGTATCCAATATTTAGACATATAAAGGGAATTTTGAGAGCCTTAAAATAAAAGAAGAAGAAAATGTTGGGGAATACCTTCTAAGAGTAGATTCTGTGATTTTGTGACTTTTTCTTCAAATTCTTCCAAAAAAGAGGCAAGGTTAGGTAATCCTTCATACATAGGCATCGTGCTTGCTTCAGCTCCTACCCTTCAGATAACAGTTGTGATTCTTGCACATCTTCTCATGGATACTTCATGTAGCCTATTCTACCAATTTTCAAGGGCATCGCCTGAGTCTGACATACATGAACTTACCCTCCGTCAACTAATTTTTCCATCAGTTGTTGAATTTATATAATCTTCTTTTGAAGACATGATATTATACAATTGATCTAGATAACTGTCTTTCCCTTCACTATGCACAGGCTTGACATATCTCTGTCCTTCTAGCGAATCAATTGGCGCAACCACTTTGATTTCAGAATATTCAAAAGATAAGATCCTCTTCTTGAAGTTTATAATAGTTTGGTTATCTATTTCCCAATAAATTCCTAGGAATGCATGATATGGGTTTATGTCATAAAAAATGTCAATAACTTCAAAGTCGACATATGTTCTCAAGCCTTCGACTTCTACAGGCACTTGTGTGAATCTACCAATTGGTAGAACCTTCGATTGGTTCACAAGCCTTAGTTGAATAGGATACTAGTCCAGTCGCGGCTTATTCATGCTCTCCCATGTTTTTCTTTTCAATATGTTGACATCTGAGCCCAAATCTAATATGATATAATCGATATCATAATATCCTATCTGCGTAGTCATTCGTAGTTCTCGGCTTGTCTTCAGTTTTTTCCCTATATGATTAACTCTTTTTCCAGGTCACAGATATTTTGTGTTTTCTTCTATGAGTGTTGTCAGTTCTACGACATCATGTTTATCATTGATTAGTGCTAAACAAATTTGGAAAAATTCTTTAAGCTTACTAACCTTTTTAATTAGCGACTTCCTGAGAAGTTGTTCAAATCATTCGAGCATAGCCCTAACTTGTCCAGATGTCGATGACTGATTGGTATCAAAGAATTCTAGTTTCACTTCCAATAAGCCTTCTTCTCCTATTGGACATCTAGAATAGCTTTCTTTTGTGTCGCGAGTCTCACCTGCGGTTTTCCTTGCTGTGTATTTCGGTCTGCTCCCGTCATAACACCTCTGCTTGTAACTACAACAATGTTCATTTTTCTTGGTTTGTCAGAAATCATCTTAATATTCTGATTCTACATCGGATTGGGATTAACGACAGTTCTAGCCTTCCATTTCGCAATAAGTTGCTAACACTGTTCAACAGTGTGATTAAACGCTTTACAATATGTACAATTTTTCGCAGGATTTTGACAGTCTCGGGAAAAATTTTGTGGTTTACCAAAATTATAACTTATGAGTTGGCCTCTTCCTGGACCAAATCCTCCTCCTTGTTGTTGTCCTCAACCTCTAAATCTCCCACCCCCACTTTGCAGAGGGTATTGTTGTTGCTAAGGATAGTGATTGTGCGTGTATTTTGGTTGAGGATATTGTGGTTGTTTATATTGTGCAGGATGATACTGAGGTTTCACTTGTTCAACTTGCATCTACTCATCATTTTTCATTAAGTAGGTATCCATCATCTTTTCTTGCAGTAGCTGGAATGATCTATAGTATTTTTCATCATGGCCTACTGATCTACAAAATTTACAACAAAGACTAGCTGGTGTACTCATAATCTTATGTAAGTATAGACATTCTTTGTACTTGTGGACCATAGTCTAGTATATTCTACACCAAGGAATTCCTTGGGTGTTTAATGGGTTCGGCACACTTGTTGCGACATAGTGCATCAACGTTGGGCAATTATCTATATGATGTCCATATATTCTGCATATTGTACACTATAGGTCTTCCTGAACTTCCTTTGCTCTTTTAATGTCATGGAGTTGAACTGTAATATTGGTTAGTTGCGACTGAATTTGCATCATTCTTGAGCCAGTATCTCCAACCCACAAGGATTCTAACTTCATTGCTGTAATGCCCCATATTAATGTTAATTAAATTTTATTAGTAAATACTTTTATTAAACTAAACTTATCCCATATTAATGTTAATTAAAGTTTATTAGTAAA
>LPNX010410263.1:0-58270 GCA_001517045.1 Pseudotsuga menziesii
CTTTGCAACTTTTGAGTGGTCTGTACTTATTTGAGGTGTTACTTGGACAAGCAGACAAGAGGTCCATATATTCACAAAAGCATAGCATAAACAAAACCAGGAATGGAATGAACAACGAATCTAGACCTTAGTAATCAAGAAAATCACAGAGATGGTACAGGCAGCACAAGCAGCACTTCTTATGGGCATTGTTTCTGAGATTTGGCGAGTTTATTTCACAGAACACTGTTTGACTGTAATGAAGGCTCAGATGGAGCTCATAGGCAAAAATTATCCAATTGTTCATTCACACTTACTGCTGTTACCGGATAATTGCATCAAAAGCTCAAATTTTGCAATTTTGTTTCTGGAACAAAAGCCTGAATTTGTTAGAGCAAATGAGAGTGCCCAGTGTGAGATCAACAAACACTTTGTGCATGCTTTTCCAGAGAGGCCAATCAGAATCTCTGTTACATTTTTTTTGTTCAACAACCCCTATATGACATCCAATAGATATTGTATCCGAATATTTGCAAGATATCCAATATATATTGTATTCAAATATTTGCTACTTCCAGGCATAAAACATTGTTGAAAAAAGATATGGATCATGTTACAAGGCAATATTGAGCAGCTTGCTACTTCCTCATTGAATTCAAGATACACATGTTGAAATTGCATTGAATTCACCATACACATGTTCAAATTGCAAGCGTTCAAATGCTAAATAGGCCTTTTTCTAAACTAACTCCTCATCATACAGGCCTTTTTCTAAACTATCAAACATTTTCCAAATAAATTGGCTTGTTAGGTTATACTGGTTAGGCAGACTACCTGTTCTCACTTACCCACTAACAATTACCTTCACGGCGTATTATTGCACCTTTCTTGGGGCAATTGCTAGTATTTATACACGATGGCAGCCAAAATAGCCAGAACCCTTCAACCGTCGGCTTTCGGCTTAGCTCTCACTTAATTTGGAATTGCGATCCTTAATGCCATTGATTTCGATGTCAATATTATTCGAACTGTCAATATGATTCTCGTAGGTTGTACTTTCTTCTTCAAAGGTAGAGACAAGGCAAATAAGAGGCAACATGAGCATAGCCCTATTCTTAATTCATGGTCTACAAAGTAGAGACAAGGCACATCAAGAGATTGGGTAATCTATGGTTAATTCAATTGAGCTACAAGTTTCAATTGTTTGTATGGTTAGTGATTCACCAAGGTTTTCTTTTTATCAAAGCAAGATTTGCCAAATGTTGTCTTTCAAATGGATTTTTCTCTTCCTTTAAGTTAGAAACAATAAAGCATTTTTTTCTTTTTTTGATGGTCTTTTGCTAGGTATTGTTGGGAGTAAAGCATCTCTTTCTTTTTTTGGGATGGTCTTTTGCTAGGTATTGTTGGGAGTTTGTTTAGTGTGAGCATACAACTTTGAGGAAAGAGAGGTTGGAAACAGTAAAACACCTCTTCTTTTTTGGGGGATGGTCTTTTGCTAGGTATTGTTGGGAGTTTGTTTAGGTGAGCACTCAACTTTGAGGAAAGAGAGGTTGGAAACAGTAAAACGCCTCTTCCTTTTTTGGGGATGGTCTTTTGCTAGGTATTGTTGGGAGTTTGTTTAGTGTGAGCACTCAACTTTGAGGAAAGAGAGGTTGGAAACAGTAAAACACCTCTTCCTCTTCCTTCTCTTCCTCTTCCTTTTTCTAGGATGGTTTTTTGCTAGGTATTGTTGGGAGTTTGTTTAGTGTGAGCATACAACTTTGAGGAAAGGGAGGTTATATTGGAGATCAATTATGCTCAATGATGTTGGAGCAATTGTGTGATCCTCATTATGTGATATTTAGCACAACCTAAGGGTTTCAACATTGGTTTTGTCTAAAAGCATTGATGCAAATTTGATTTTGAAAATAAGATTAGTTCTTTGTCTGCATTTTTTAAGCTATGGAAAAATGAGGCACAAGTTATTAGCTAAAGGTTTTATGTTAATCAAAGAGGCTAAGGGACTTGAGTGAGATGCATACTCAAATATTATTATTGTTTTAGTGTCTCTTGGAAAGTGGATGTAAATATCTTTGTATTTTTTTTGGTTCTTTTGTGGCTAGAATGTGGTTTCATTTGTAGATACCCTCCTAATGTATTTTGTTTTCTTTAATGTAAATATTTAATGCAAATAAAAGAAGTATTTTTAAGAAAAAAAATATAAAAATAAAATAAAAACAACTATTTAAAAAGTCAACAAGATAATTATCTAACAAGTTATGAAATTTGATTTTGTTCATAAAAAATTAAATGTAACTTGCGACTTTTATGTCTATTAAGTACACATTTTCAAAAAGGTTTACATAGATTGAGTACAAAATAATTTTTATTGTATTTTACCATTTCACTCAAAGTAGTTATTGTGGCCTTGGTAATCCTCTCAATTTCCTTTTTAAAGAAGGTGCTAATTGTGAAAAGAACACTAATTCATTGTGGTAGTGTCCCTCATTGCAATATAATGGTTGGGAAAAATATACACACTTGTTCATGATGGTCATAAAATTTTACCTTTTTGGGGGGCTTCCAAAGCTTTTCTCTCACATTTGAGAAACATGCTCTTGATGATGTGCATTTGAACCTTGGAGGGGGACTCCATCCCCTTGTAGATGTATCGGTCATACTTTTGCAATCTCATCTCGTGCATAGGAAAATCTATTTTTGCTTCTCGTTCCCCCTTGTCTCTCTTTGGTAAGGAGATTGAGAACATTTGGGAGGTTCTTGTTCCTAGGTATTTTTCTTAGAAATAGCCCTCTCTCTTGCAAATAAAATCTTCATTAGATAGTTTACTATATTTTGACCCCCCGTCCCACACTCAATTGTGATCTAGAATAAGAAGAACTGGGAAGTTCTCGTTAAGGGTCATCTCACTCCTTTTGTTTTGAGAGTGATTCAATTGAAGGAGGATCACGATATAATATTCATAAATGGGCCTTACTTATTGAGTACATAAGTAATGTATATAAATAGATGGATTCCCATCTTTGATCTAGAAGTGAATTTCCCTAAATTAGTTCTTGTCCACGAAACATTGCCACATCTTCCCCTTCACTATTGGAATGGTGATTCTCTTAGAAGAATGAAGAACATGGTTGGGGCATACATTAATGTACAAAAGAAAAAGGAAATAATGTTTGCATATGCTCAAATTTGATTGGAATTAGATATAAAAAATGGTATCCCAAAGTCCATCTTCCTCACATTGGATGGTTGGCATCATTATCAAAAGATGGAATATGAGCAACTTCCTTTCAAATAAAATTATTTCCATGAGTATAGTCACTTCACCAAAAACTACAAAAAAAATTAATCCTAGGAACAATAAAAGGCCAAGAAAGGAGATCTATGGCAAATCCTTAAGAAAAAAATGGGGTACAAAGTCAGTGGCAAAGATTCAAATCCTTTATTGATGCAATTCAATATCTATCTATCTCCGAAGATGAAAATCTATCTCATACACTATTATATCATCTCCTCCTCCAAAGATTGACCCTCCTCCATAGTGATCTACACCCAAATCTACAATACCAACACCATCGAGGAAGCATTTTGATGTATTATCCTAATAATAATCCATCCAATTTTTTTATGTGGTTGCATGGGTGGTCATAGAACCAACTTTTACCTTCCCCCAAAGTGTAATTCTTCCAAATACATAAGAAGAAATGTGAGAAAGCAAACAATAAGGAAAAGATCCTTGGTCTTTAGGTAATGAGTGGGTAAAATGATCTAACACCACATTCCACATTACTTTCTTGAAGTTTGACATCTTATTTCTATCCCAGACTTTGTACTAGATACGTGGCAATCTATGTTCCTTTCATGCTTCAAGTGAGTTAAAATGAACCTGGTTTTGTCACAATGTGTAATTCCTTTGTTTCTTTTGTCATGGGGTAGTTTGGTGTTTCTATTTCATTACTAACAATTGTTTCAGTGCATGTTTCTTGCATTGAAAGCTGATTTCATCTCCCACTTTCCAACATGTAACAATAGTGTAATTATAGTAGCTAATATATCCAAGTGTTTGTCTATTTTTTCGCTCATTTCTTGTGAAAGAGTAGTTAGACGTTTCTCTTTCATTTATTTAGGGTTACTTCAGGCATATATTCATATTATTTATAAACTTGGACTAGTTCAAACCTATTAGACACACAGTAGAGTTCATATTTATATACTTGTTATATTTTCACTGTAATGTGATATGTTTGTAAGTATTAGTATTCAGAGTTTAAGTTTTCAGAGAAGTTGGCTTTCAATTTTGAATTGTTTATTATTAGATGGATAGAGGAAGAACTGCAACAAAATCATCTTAAAAAATTATGAAAAAGACATTGTAAATGCTTCACAACTCTTGGACACGGAAACCACCAATTGTTTAGAATCGAAACCTTAACTATAAAAACACTTAACTTGAACTGGAAGGTAAAATTTGAGGTCATGAATACAACTTATTATAGCTATTACTTCTAGTTGAATCAATTATTTCTAATACTTTCTCGATATTGTTTTATGAATAAATTATTTCATTATGTACATATCTCAAACTTACTTATGCTAACAACACACTTTTACAAAGTTATAGTTTATATCTCTGCTAATGAAGCACTTTAAATACTTTAGTTTTTAATTTTTCTTAGACTATACTTAGAAATGCAATAGCATCCTTTTTCTCATAAAATTATGTGGCAATATCGAGTACAATACCACTTGGTAGCTCTAGGATTTTAACCAAATATCATTCTATCTCCGTTAACAATTTCCTCTCCTATGAGAGTAGGTTTATCTACTTGAACCTTTGGTGCTTTAATAAATGGAATACCACAAACGAGGAACAAGTCTTTGGAGCTTCTTTATCTCCTCTGAAAGTAAAAGTTAAAGCATAAAAGAAGGATATTAAGTTAAGAGGGAAAGTATTTGTGGCGGTTGTTTGATCACCTTTGAAGTGGAAATATAGTAGCTAAGTTTAAGTTTGCACTAGCTCAATGAAGGAAACATAGAAAAACTAAAAAGAGAGGGACAACCCTCTTCAAAGCTTGTTCATGCTAAGCATGCAAAAGATAAGTATTTAGTTGGCATAGAGGTTATATTGTTCAAATGAATGCTTACTCTCTTAATTGATCTAGCTTGGTTGGGTCGATCCCTAAATAAAATATTTCATATATTAGAGAAGTTCGAACTATACAAAGAGATGAACAATTATTTCATAGTGAAATCACCACTTGCTAGCTCTCGTTTCATTGTGTTCTCAATATAAAGCATAAGGTAGGAGGTGCAATAATATTTTATGTGAGTCATATGGAGTGATAATTCGGGAAGCATATGTTGTTTATATGAGCCATGTGAATCATTGCCCATGTGGGCTCAAAGTTGTTGACCCATTTAGTTAGGTGGTGGGACCACTCTTGGTATGCCATGTCTAAACTTTATTTTATTGTTTCATTCTCGAGGCACTTTACCTCTAAGATAGTCTCGGGTCACTTTAGTATTATTATATTATTTTATGTATTTTTTTCAGAAGGTGGTAACCAGCAACTACTTTTGCGTAAGATTTAAAAGGAGAAGAATGCTAAAGCCAAAGGGTTCCACGTTTGATTATGAGACATAGTTTAGTGGACGACTATATTTTAGTTGTTCTTATTTCTTAGTTTTGCATTAAGTGTTTAAAGACTAAACAACAAACAACAATATATTGATAGTAGGCTGTCATAGACATAAGGGTTTGAATTCATATATATTTTTTTGTTTTTAGGTATATATTGTGTTTTGTAAATTTTATTAATGACATTAGTTGTTTGGATTTACCATCACTTCTACATAAATATGTTAAGGAATGCAATTGTGAATTTTTTTTCTTTGAATTTCTAAAAGTTGAAAGGACAAGTTATTGTTTTATTTTCTTTGATTTCTTTAGTTCCTGTTTAAATATGGCTCCTAAAAATTTCAACAAGATTTCAACATGACCTCAAAGATTGAGTACAAAATAATTTTTATTGTATTTTACTATTTCACTCAAAGTAGTTATTGTAGCCTAGGGAATCCTCTCAATTTCCTTTTTAAAGAACACTAATTCATTGTGGTAGTGTCCCTCATTGCAATGCAATGGTTGGGAAAAATATACGCACTTGATCATGACGGTCATAAAATTTCACCTTTTTTTTAGGCTTCCAAAGCTTTTCTCTCACATTTGAGAAACATGCTCTTGATGATGTGCATTTGAATCTTGGAGGGGGACTCCATCCCCTTGTAGATGTATGGGTCATCAAATTTCGCAATCTCATCTCGTGCATAGGAAAATCTATTTTTGCTTCTCGTTCCCTCTTGTCTCTCTCTGTTAAGGAGATTGAGAACATTTGGGAGGTTCTTGTTCTTAGGTATTTTTCTTAGAAATAGCCCTCTCTCTTGCAAATAAAATCTTATAGATAGTTTACTATATTTTGACCTCCCCCCACACTCAATTGTGATCTAGAATAAGAAGAACTAGCAAGTTCTCATTAAGGGTCATCTCACTCCTTTTGTTTTGTGAGTGATTCAATTGAAGTAGGATCACGATATCATATTCATAAATGGGCCTTACTTATTGAGTACATAAGTAATGTATCTTAAAAAGATGGATTCCCATCTTTGATATAGAATTGAATGTCCCTAATTTAGTTCTTGTCCACAAAACATTGCCACATCTTCCCCTTCACTATTGGAACGATGATTCTCTTAGAAGAATGAAGAACATGGTTGGGGCATACATTAATATATAAAAGAAAAAGGAAAGAATATTTGCATATGCACAAATTTGCTTTGAATTAGATCTAGAAAATGGTATCCCAAAGTCCATCTTCCTCAGATTGGATTGTTGGCATCATTATCAAAAGATGGAATATGAGCAACTTCCTTTGAAATCAAAATATTTCCATGAGTACGGCCACTTCACCAAAAACTACAAAAAAAATCAATCCTAGGAACAATAAAAGTCCAAGAAAGGAGATCTATGGCAAATCCTTAAGAGAAAAACGGGGTACAAAGTTAGTGGCAAAGATTCAAATCCCTTAATGTGGCAGTTCAATATCTATCTCTCTCCGAACATGAAAATCTATCTCATACAATATTATATCATCTCCTCCTCCAAAGATTGATCCTCCTCCATAGTGATATATACCCAAATCTACAATACCAACACCATTGAGGAAGCATTTTCATGTATTATCCTAAGAATAATCCATCCAACTTTCTTATGTGGTTGCATGGATGTTCATAGAACCAACTTTTACCTTCCCCCAAAGTGTAATTCTTGCAAATATATAAGAAGAAATGTGAGAAAGCAAACAATAAAAAAAAGATTCTTGGTCTTCAGGTAATGAGTGGGTAAAATGATCTAACACCACATTCCACATTCCATTCTTGAAGTTTGACATCTTATTTCTATCCCAGACTTTGTACTAGATACGTGGCAATCTATGTTCCTTTCATGCTTCAAGTTTTGGAGTTAAAATGAACCTGGTTTGGTCACAATGTGTAATTCCTTTGTTTCTTTTGTCATGGGTTAGTTTGGTGTTTCTAGTTCATTACTAACAATTGTTTCAGTGCATGTTACTTGCATTGAAAGCTGATTTCATCTCCCACTTTCCAACATGTAACAATAGTGTAATTATAGTGGCTAATATATCCAAGTGTTTGTCTATTTTTTCGCTCATTTCTTGTGCAAGAGTAGTTAGACGTTTCTCTTTCATTTATTTAGGGTTACTTCAGGCATACATTCATATTCTTTATAAACTTGAACTAGTTCAAACCTATTAGACACACAGTAGAGTTCATATTTATATACTTGTTATATTTTCACTGTAATGTGATATGTTTGTAAGTATTAGTATTCAGAGTTTAAGTTTTCAGAGAAGTTGGCTTTCAATTTCGAATTGTTTATGATTAGATGGATAGAGGAAGAACTGCAACAAAATCATCTTAAAAAATTATGAAAAAAACATTGTAAATGCTTCACAACTCTTGGACACGTAAACCACCAATTGTTTAGAATCAAAACCTTAACTATAAAAAAACTTAACTTGAACTGGAAGGTAAAATTTGAGGTCATGAATACAACTTATTATAGCTATTACTTCTAGTTGAATCAATTATTTCGAACACTTTCTCGATATAGTTTTATGAATAAATTATTTCATTATGTACATATCTCAAACTTACTTATGCTAACAACACACTTTTACAAAGTTATAGTTTATATCTCTGCTAATGAAGCACTTTAAATATTTTAGTTTTTAATTTTTCTTAGACTATACTTAGAAATGCAATAGCATCCTTTCTCTCATAAAATTATGTGGCAATATCGAGTACAATACCACTTGGTAGCTCTAGGATTTTAACCAAATATCATTCTATCTCCGTTAACAGTTTCCTCTCCTATGAGAGTAGGTTTATCTACTTGAACCTTTGGTGCTTTAATAAATGGAATACCACAAACGAGGAACAAGTCTTTGGAGCTTCTTTATCTCCTCTGAAAGTAAAAGTTAAAGCATACAAGAAAGATATTAAGTTAAGAGGGAAAGTATTTGTGGCGGTTGTTTGATCACCTTCGAAGTGGAAATATAGTAGCTAAGTTTTAGTTTGCACTAGCTCAATGAAGGAAACATAGAAAAACTAAAAACAGAGGGACAACCCTCTTCAAAGCTTGTTCATGCTAAGCATGCAAAAGATAAGTATTTAGTTGGCATAGAGGTTATCATGTTCAAATGAATGCTTACTCTCTTAATCGATCTAGCTTGGTTGGGTCGATCCCTAAATAAAATATTTCATATATTAGAGAAGTTCAAACTATAGAAAGAGATCAACAATTATTTCATAGTAAAATCACCACTTGGTAGCTCTTGTTTCATTGTGTTCTCAATATAAAGCATAAGGTGGGAGGTGTAATAATATTTTATGTGAGTCATATGGAGTGATAATTCGGGAGGCATAAGTTGTTTGTATGAGCCATGTGAATCATTGCCCATGTGGGCTCAAAGTTGTTGACCCATTTAGTTAGCTGGTGGGACCCTTCTTGGTATGCCCCGTCTAAACTTTATTTTATTATTTCATTCTCGAGGCACTTTACCTCTAAGATAGTCTCGGGTCACTTTAGTATTATTATATTATTTTATGATATTTTTTCAGAAGGTGGTAACCAGCAACTACTTTTGATTATGAGACATAGTTTAGTGGACGACTATAGTTTAGTAGTTCTTATTTCTTTAGTTTTGCATTAAGTGTTTAAAGAGTAAACAACAAACAACAATCAATTGATAGTAGGCTGTCATAGACATAAGGGTTTGAATTCATATATTTTTTTGTTTTTAGGTATATATTATGTTTTGTAAATTTTATTAATGATATTAGTTGTTTCGATTTATCACCACTTCTACATAAATATGTTAACGAATGCGATTGTGAAATTTTTTTCGTTGAATTTCCAAAAGTATAAAGGACAAGTTATTGTTTTATTTTCTTTGATTTTTTTGTTCCTATTTATATGGTCCCTAAAAATTTCAAGATTTCACAAAGACCTTAAAGAGGATATGTTTTTGTTTAAAATATTTTAATGGAGAATATTATTATAATATTTTATTGGACAATATTATTAATTCAATGAACTAATCTGAGTCACTTGTATCATACTTTTATTAGATTAATGAGTTAATTCTGGTTACTTTTATTATTTTTTAAAATTAATGTTTTTCTTTTCTTTACTGAATAAGAAATTTAAAATTATATTTCTGAAAATAGAAACATATTTTAATCTTTCATTTTCATTACTCAATTTCCTAGAATGTTACTTTTTATAAAATAACTTTCCAAGAAACTTTTGTGAGATTTCTCTTATTTTGAGGATTGTAACTAGTATAAAGTGCATGCTTACTCACCCTAAGGAAATTAAAGAAAGTATAACCTATTACCACTTCTGCACCGGGTATATATCTCACAATTCTCTTATGACTACTTGAGCTAATCCTTAGGGATCTTTATTTCCTAGAGTTATCTTTATTAGTTCTTTATAATATTCCAATATTTATGGTCATCCTTTTACTAGTGTTTATTTATTTCATACATAGTCTTGTCTTTAGTAGTTCTTTAAATTTATTTGATATAAACATTAAACAAGAAATATACAAAAAAATAAATAATACAAATATCAACCTTTTAGGATAAATAAAAGGAATGGAAAAACATAGGGGTGCTAATTAGGTTCTCTAACACTTGGTTGATCATTTCCAACTCCCTCTTACTTAGCCTCACAAAGGGTCTAAGATGTCAATTATGTGATTACCATTTATAAACCAACACAAGGTTTTACTTCTTTGAAGAAAAAGGAATTGTTGGTTTCTTTTTTCTTGAGAACTTAAAAATAAACATTTTGGATATCCTCAATTATGTGTTTATGAGAATAGACGGTAGATTACATAAACATATGAAGTCTTTTTCTATAATCATCAAACCAAGAATGACGGGGACAAAAGCCATAATAGGGATTGGATGGTGAATAAAGAAAAAGGGGTGGAATGATTTCTATTACTACGGTTCATTTTGTTTTGGGAAATATGAATCTTCTTTTAATAGGACGTGTGATTCACTATAAGATCCCACAAGAAAATCCTAGGGGGTTAGTTTAATCCACAGTCACCAATGTTGTTGGGCATTTTTTCTATTTCCATTCTAGCAAGTGTCAAATTCAAATCCCTCAATGTGAGGTGCGGTAGTCTATTCCAATGGGTTTACAATGGATTCCATCCACAACTATATTGAGGTTTACAATGGGTTTCCCAAATGGGTTTTCCTATGGAGAAAAACCCACATGTTAGGATTTGTGTTTACATAAATAAACCTCATCCAACTTATAGTAAAAAAAATATGATAGCTGGGAAGGTGAATGGATTAAAGGAAAGTTTGGTGGAAGAAAGTAATACAATTTGAGTTTCAAGGAGAGAGGGGCATTGCAAAATAAGGGAAGGAAAGAGGGGATAGAAAATATCATTGTATTCTCAATTTAAAAAGTTTGTGTATTAAAGGGGTTGGTTTCAAAGATGAGGAATGAGGGATTTAACTAAGGTTAAATAATAAAATGAGGTTCCCCTTAATATTTTTTGGGTGACCACTTAAGGAGAAAACACTAAACTTTACGTGAACATACATGTGTATCAAATCTAACCCCCTTATCCTTCTTAAGGATAATAATTTAAAAACTATAAATTATGGATGGGTTTTGTGTGAATATTTATGCAACTAGAGTTCTACCATAAATACCATCGCATACCTTGTTCATCATAGATTTCTTTCTTCAACTCATTTTATGTGCCTCCTTTGTTGTGGTTTTTGCTTCCTTACATGTGGTTATTATTGAGACATATCATAATAGGAAGGGTTTTTTTTTTTATTTTTCTCTTAGTCTATTATATATGGTTGTTTCTTGCTCAAAGATGCATTTTTTGTTTATTTATTTTCCCTTGTAAGGAAAAAGGTCCCCTTTCCTAGTGTGGATCCATGCAATGGAGTTAAATGGTATTTGAAACGAAAAATTGTCTTCCTCTAATTTTGTATATCTCTCTTGGCCTACTCATATTGTAACTTTGTAATTGAAAAATAATCTTCCTCTCCATCTTTCTCCCTTAGCCAAGGATCTTTGAGACAAGTATTATTATTAAAATATCAAGGTTGGTCTAGTATTTCAATGGATTTTCAACATCTCTTAGAGATTCATGTAGGGGATATTAAAATCTTGGAATACACATCATCATGAAAAATTTCTTATTCAAATTCATATTCATAAGTGTCTTGTTGTGGAATCTATCTTTGTCGAAACCAAAGATTGAATCCTCAACTCTAACCCTTGGTTTATGGGTTGTGCAAGATTCTACAAGAAGTGATGGCATGCTATTCAACACCAATGTTTGATAGTATTCTTAACATATCATTGCAATTATGGGAATATTTATCTTTGTCCTTAGTTTCAATATGTAAGGGAAATTTACTTCTATACTCCTTATAAACTAGGACTAAGTATGTGAAAACTCAATACCAGGTTGTGTAGAAATGGATTTTTCTAATGGTCCTCCTAAGAACATATTGATTAATGCAATATTGATGGTTGGAAGAAAATTTTGTATTATACAATGGTAGACTTCATGTGTATATAAGTCTTTGGGTATGGTTAGTTGGTGAATTCCTGTGTAAAAAATGGACCTAACGTCGTGCAATCCTTTGAGAATAGATATCAAGAAGAATAAACTAGCCTAATGAGTATAAGGCTACAAGAAAGTACCACCACTTAATAAAAGTGAAATAATCCCCCATTTTAGAATAGATTGAAGAATAAGTAGAAACGCTTGGCAATTATCCTACAAAGGAATTTCCACCCAAAAAATAGAATGAGGTATATCCCCTTTATATTCTTTCTTTTAGGGGATATTAATAGAGATGGGCTCAATTCAAGGTGATAATAGTAAAAAAAAGACATGGCACCTAATGGAATTAATTGTGGATGGGGGAGGGGTTAGGTTGTTTACAGGAAACTAATATCAAAATTATGAATGAAAATTAGTTGAATAGCTTAAAAAAGGGTTTTTTCTTAACATACAAGTGATCTTAGTATTTTAAGGGAACTAATATCATAAATTTTTCAATATAAAATTATTTCTATAATTTATTTTGCCATATTTTAGAGGAAAAACATATTTTATATACTACTCACCATTATTATTGTGTGTGTGTGTGTGTGAATGATATTCTTTGAAAATTAATGATCCTATACACACCCATAAGGAAAACAAATGAAACTATTAAATTGTGTGTGTGTGTGTGTGTGTGTGTGTGAGAGAGAGAGAGAGAGAGAGAGAGAGAGAGAGAGATTATTTGAAAATTAATGATCCTATACACACCCATAAGGAAAAAAATGAAACTGTTTAATTATGTTTTCCACAAAAACGATTATTGTCTTTATTAACAAAAGTTGCAATTGTAGTGTTCAACATGCAAATACAAATAAGATAGAGAATTTGGAGAGTGTTCATCAAAAAGTTCAATTTTTTAGAGTTATTACAATCATCCTTTGCAGAGGAGATATTGAAGATATTAGAAAGCCGAAAAAAAAGATCCCAAAACCAAAATTCTCTTACAAAACACAATGGAATTACTAATGAGGTTGAGTTTCTTACTATTAGCTTCTACGTGACTAAGTGAGGTGTCAATTTCCATATTATCTTGAACCTATTGAACTATGGCTTCCTCCTATGAGTGACCATGACCAACCTCCACTAATAGGAGTTGATTGGCTCCTGCTGAGACTGAACTCTTACTCATATTACAAATTAGGTTTTGTAGTAGAGAAACCTCAGCTTCTACAATGTATAGTTGTTGAAGAAATGCATAAGACACTTCCACATTTGATGCATTTTGTATGGAGTTATCATTTCCAAAACTATGAAGTGTAGAAGTGATAGAGGAAATTGAAGATTTTTTACCATTGATTAATTCTTCATGGCATCTAAGAATTTTCTTCATGTCCGAAATTTCTTTTTGGAAGTTAATGTTGCAGGTAGGGAAATCCATGGTGCTCAGGGAAGGAATTGTTGAGAGGGAGGAGGAAAAATCCCAAGTGGACCCAACACAAGAATCATACTCCTTGGGGACTTATAATAGACAAGGAGCCAAAAATGGCACCATGACCCACCAAGTAATAGAGTATACAATCAAGTAAGGATCTAGACTAGAGTTCTTTAACCCAGTGAAAAACAAAACAAATTATGCACTCAGAGAAATATCAAGACAAGATATATTTTAAGCAATGAAAAATATACCAAGGATGGGTGGGACAAGCTAGGAAGGGAATCAAACAAGGGACCTGCAAAATCCAAATATAACTTATCCAACACCCAAAAAAAAGGAGAGACATATACATTTGTGGAAATCGCTATCTGTGAGCTAGGATTCGGAGACTAAAATATTTGTTGTCATGGATCCTAGAGTTTCTTTTCTACACCCACTATAAACATGATACCACAATTTGAGATGGATAATTAGAGTCCCACATTTTCTTTGTGTATTAATGGAGTTAATTTTTAAAATGAAGGGAGAGTTAAGACTATGCTAGCACGAGCTTGTGCAAAGGGATTTCAAATCATTTTGGACTACATTGTGGGTACTTGAAACGATTATGGAGTAATTGTTATTCCACTTGTTCATTGAGTTCCAAAACTTGTCAAACATTAGAGGATATAGGTTGATGATACAACCTTGTTTTTTTTAACTCCTTCCATGGTTTGGAGGAATTGTTATCCTTAGTGTATGTCCCTTGATTATGGTGTCACAGAGCATGGTATAAGAATTGAATTATTGAAAAAATTACTTACCTTGCGGATTTTCTTTGCATCTAACGAGCAAGGGTGATATCCTAAGGAGGCAAAGAGATATGTGTCAACTTGATTATTATTAGAGAGTCCCTTATCATAGTGAGAGAGTGTAGACTAAGAGAGTGAACTTGTATAAGGCATTGGTAAAGGGATAGCACTTCATCTTGATTATCTCTTGCGGTTCCTAATCTCCATCCAAAGTGCAATTCTTTATTTCCATTAGGATCAAGGATGGCCTCATCCTTGCCACCCGTAAAGCTACTAAAATATTACAAAGAATAAAATCAAAATTCTTTGTCACCCAAATTTAATAAATACTTCGAACAAGGTGTAAACGAACCAATGAAAAATGAATGATAAACAAATTAAATCATGATATAAAATCAACGTTAGAACAAGGTGTGACAAACAAACCAATGGAAAATGAATGATAAACAAATTATAGTTTCATAAATACATTATTCTTTTATCAGAAGTAATTATAATTGTGGAAAATAATTTAAATGATGTAAACTGATCAAGATGAAACTAAGAATTTTTTTTTATCCTTCCTATGTATATACTTGTTATGTCCCCGATAAAGGGATATATATGAATCGCTCAAGTATATTAATCGAGAGCAATTTAAAAAATTATGAGGTTTTGCAAATTTCAATGTAATTTTTATTTAAGTTTATTTTTTAATTGTATTTTTCGGGCTATCATTGATCTGGTGTAGGTGATGTTTCCCTTGGTTCCTTGCCCCAGGACCCAACGACTAGGTGATATCAACAATGTTATAAATTGTTTAGTCCTTAAAATAAACAGTTTTCCAATGTTTTGGGCCATTACCTTCTTATTATTGAAAACACTTTTTCTTTAAACTAATTCCTAACAAACCTGCTCACTGACATCTAGCTCTGCATCCAATGCATTGACAGTTGTTACAACATTGCTCTTGCTCTCCTTCCATCTGTAAGCAACAATGTACCCTGCAAAAATGTGTAATCATATGTATCTACA
This sequence comes from Pseudotsuga menziesii, assembly GCA_001517045.1. Taxonomy (NCBI): domain Eukaryota; kingdom Viridiplantae; phylum Streptophyta; class Pinopsida; order Pinales; family Pinaceae; genus Pseudotsuga; species Pseudotsuga menziesii. The sequence continues at coordinate 15,399 of LPNX010410263.1, forward strand.
CATGACCATGCATGCAAGCTCAACGTGTTGTCTTTTGGACATGCATATCCATTGCAAATGCACATGCATGTCCATTGCAAATGGGTAATTAATTCATTCATCTCGATGTTTTGTGTTTGGTTGAGGTATTGGTGCTTCTATGCCTGGCAGCCATGGTGATCAACTAGCAATGGACTTTCTCTTCCTCTTCATACCGGAATGAGCAATTACCAGCTGGATATAGCGTTGGTCAATACAAAACCGTTTGGCAAGGTAAATATACGCAGTACACTATTTAGAAATATATAAAATCAAGATTGTAAATTACCTTTTCTCTAACATCAATAAGGCTTGCTTACTCAATAAGGCTTGCTTACTCTTGCAGACATACGCTTGTTATACACAGAAAATTGCAAAGCACAGAAGTGGGAGCACAAGTGGACGGGTTTATCTATCACAAATTACTAGTGCATACTGCGTTAGTCTACCACCCGAAGTAAGATTTTTACATAATTTAACTCCTCTGACAACAACTATTTTGATGACAAACTATCATGCAAGAAACCACTAGTATGCTAAAAACAACACATACTGAAGAAAATATCCCTGGAAATAAAGTTGAAAAAGGTAATTAGATTATAAAAAATTTGCAAGCTTAAAGAATGGATCAGTTATAAAGAATAGCAATTTACCTGCCTTATATTTGTATTAGTTTAGAAGTAAGCTATTTAGTTTAGTTGGTTTTCGTTGGATTAGTTGCTGATTGGCTGGTAGTTGTTGCGTCTTCCTTTGAGTTGGCTGTGCGCTCGTAGGAACGACTCAATTACTAGCTTCTGGCTCGATAGCGCTTCCCAATTGGTGGTTTCAGTGCCATTCTCTCTCGTAAGTGACACCACTATCCCCGTAGCTTAGCTATTGGGGGTTTTCTCCCCAGTGAGGCAAGCGCCTCCTCCGTCCACGACCAGCTGCAGCTGCTAGCGACACCCGACTTGCGGGGATGAGATTGAGGGCGTATCCATCTCTTTTGCAGATATTATTGTCTTTCTATAGCGTATCACATATCCTTCCAGTGAGGAGCAAAGCATTAGACCTAGTTGATTCTAGACCACCCTCCATTGAGAACTTCTGAAATTATTATTCCTCACAGGTACCTGCTAGATATTCTTATAATCATGTTATTTTATTCACTTTATAATTTTGACACATGAGTTTCTTTCACATGTAAGTGGTTGTCATCTAAAGATTTCATAATGAAAATATTAGGTATTGAAATATATAAGAAATGAAATGAAAATATATATATATCTTTCATATTTTTTTGATGGACATGAACATTGCCTCATAAACCTAGTCAAGAGGATTGAAATGTATGCATCTATATCTCTACTCTTTTATCAAAATAACAATTATATCATCCATATTCAATTGCATCAATTGTCAAAAACCTATATGCAAGTAGCTCCTCTCCATTACAGGTGCCAATGTGAGGGGCATTACCACCCCGTAGCTCTTGTTATTATAGATAGTTTCAAATGCAATAATAATTTATGGAACGTTAAATCTAAAATAAAGCTAGTTTTTCATATTTATATTAAACATATTTGACAAACAATAATGCAATTGGTTTGAGTTTATATCATTGATATATATGCCACTTGTGTTAAGCATGTAACTTAACATGATGGTAATTATTATTCATATTTAAATATGAGGATGAACATACCAAAATGAAGAGACATCAAGCGTAACGTAGTTGTTAATTCCACTATCAAGATTTTAAAAATAAAAAAAATTATCCCATGTCATGGGAAGCGGGCTCATAGAGTGTGCATGCTTTGACCATAATGCAATGCTTACACACCCTTTTAAGGATTGAGAATAGAAATGGTGGGGCTTATGTTGCGGGTGAGGATGACTATCTCCAAAAAAAAAATGGACTCAACTTTAATTCATGATTTTGGATAGTAAACTATGCATATTGAATTAGACCATGATATAAGGAATGGTTTCCCTACATGAGGGAATATGGGACTTATTTTAAGGATGGGTTGCAATAGGGATGGGTTTCTTAGATAAACTCCTTGCGTTTAGGTTTAGGTTTTTAAGTTATTTAGGTATCTTAATTTTTATAATGTTTTCTAGGAATATAGTTTTTGTATAATGTTTTGTATAATTATATATGTTAGGGAAATTAAATATCTTCTCTAAGATAATAATTTTAAAACAAAAAGATTAGGCATAATATAGATGAGTTTGTTAGTCAAAGTTATCATTTTGCGGCTAACTACAAGTGCTCCTCACTCAAAGAAATATTTCTTGGGTCAAATCTCATGCATATGAACTTAAACCATGATAGTATTCCTTATATAAGGAACATTTGATGTACAAGAGAAATATTAAGATAATGTCCACGACTAGGAGTAGTGGGATAGTTTTCATTGTTCAACAATGGAACAATGTGAAAAAAATTGGATGTATACCCTAATACAATATTTTCTGGAGGATAGGCTATGTATTACTTCATTTACCTTATCATATGCCCTATATACAAAATATTTACCATGTGAAAGGATTATGGAACCAATTTTAGTGATTAGGTGAAACATTAATGGGCCTCCAAGCGCTGGCCATGGTTTGGGGTCAATGAACCTCAAAAAAATTACCTAAGGGATGAACATGGTGTTTAATGCTAAGTCATGGCTTCGATTAAGATACCCATCCCTATTTATCCAACCCTTTAAATTGGCCTCATATTCCTCTCATAATGAACGGATTACTTTTGTACAAATTATATCATTGTATTCAGCCTTATGTACAGTTAGTGAACCTAAAAAAAATTACATGGGAGATAAATATATGGTTTTTTCATTAAACACTATCTTAGGTTGTGATACCCATCCTTGTCTCATATAATCCTTGAAATCAAGGCTAGATTTCTCTCACAAGGAAGTGATTCCTTTAGTAAGGCTCATGTTATAGTCTAAGACCTTATGCATGGACTACAAGCCCAAAAATATACATTAGGGGATAAGTTCCTAGCTTTCAATCCCAAATCATGGCTTGGCAAGATATACATTTTCTTAATGTGTACACTAATACATTTGGGCGGATTTTTCCATGAAATATTTTCACATGTTGAACAATCGTGGATTAATTAATCATCTTTTTTATCATGGCAGAAAAACCGTGGCAATATCGACATTGTTTAATTTTTGACGAACTTTCACCTCTATATCGATGATATATGGCTATCTTTGCACACCCGCCAAACCAATGTCATCTTTCAACGGCTCTTGGTTGTTTACGCGCGGGTTAACTCATGCATTTTCGTCCACATCTAACTTTAAAGAAGATCTAGCTATTTGCATAATGGAGTAAACTTGTTCTGGGTGAGAAGTGAATTCTAGCCCTCTCTCGGTTCATATTCCTAGTTCATATTCAAGCCAGCAAGCATGAACTAGCTGGCACTGAACGCCAAAGAAAAATATTACTTCTATCTTCTATCCAATCATAGAGAGAAATCCTAAAATGGAAACCCTCAATTATAATAAAATAGATTTGATATTTTTCCTCAGCTGTTGCATCTTTTTTCTTGGGTCTGGGTCTGACTGGCTCTGTGTGGTATAATATTTTATGTATATGACAGAAGCCGCCTATATCCTCACCTTAGGCCATCCATGTGCCCTTATATTTTGCATAGAGATGTTTACACTTGTTCATATATGATGTCGCCATGGATAAATAGTAATTGCCATGAAACTGACTACCCCATTGTAGCTATCTCTGCTACTACAACGCAGTTACCTATACGATGCCAGCATAGATAAGTTTACCTTTTATTTTTCCAGTTTATAGCTCCTTTACGGGAGCATGCCAAGATGTATCACTTAGCAAATTTGCTATAATTGTGACAAGGTTCTTGGTGATTGATTGAGCGTAGATTGAACCCGGATTTCTTTATCAACCATATCCAAAACTAGAGAGATCAGTCATACTCTACAAGAATCATCTGGCCGTAAATTCATAAAAGGTAAGCATGCATCCTTTTTTGGGGGATACAAACTAACATTGAGGCTCAAAATAACATTTGTATTCTTCGGGTCATGTACCTTAGGAACGTATTAAACAACCTTGCAACTCCCTCCTTTTATTTAAACCAGAGTAATTGCAACAAGAGGGTCCGGTCAACAATGACTCTAGCCAATTCATTTTTTTTTATAGACGTGATGCTCCACTAAGCTATTGGCCATTGACATAGTGTTAATTAATTTCCACAGTAGAAGGACAACTTTCCGATTGGACCATTTGGGCCACCTAGTGTTCCATTTCCCAAACTATCAAGGTCTCCTTCTAAGTAAACCGAAGGTCATTGCACAACACTTGTTGGCATCAATGAAAACTTCAGTCTGTTAGACACAATGCTCATTGAGAGGGGGGGGGGTGAATCAGTGAGCTAAGGCTTGAACTCAATTTCAACGTCTTTTTCTACCAATCTTATCATTCCTGCAACCATCTCTGTCATCAAGTTTGCTTGTCTATTGTCATGTCACCATCTCCTTGTCATCTTTGCACCAACATCTTTGTCTTGCCCAAATCATCTTCAAATGAGGACAGAAGGGTCATTTGACTCTCTCGAGGTTCCATGCTTGTCATGCTTGCTTGTCAATGTCATTATGCATGTCCTTAGTCATCTACGTCCTTCATGTCTTGTTCCAATTACACCTTGCCATGTCATCATGCTTAGACACCTCTTCGAATCTCTGTTTGTTATTTATTGTTTCACTGAAATAATCAATTAAAACTTCTTCTAAACATTGCATCTCTCCAATAGTAAGACGTGTCTCTTCAAAAATCTGCTTTAACTCTTTTTATTAAATTTTTGTTTATTTTTCTAAATACATTCCTAAAGCTTCTTATTTAATAAACTCTGTTTATTATTTTTCACTAACTTTGCAGGTCCATCTTTTGCATATATGACCATCATAATGCAAACTGAAAGTATGGATGTATAGCCACCTTAAAAAGGATCAGATCCATGTCACCTTTTGAACTTTTTGATACACATGCATTATCTGGAGATCATTTGAAAATAGGCTTCCAATCTGTTTAATTTAACACTTAGACAAAATTGTTTTTAACTTTATGTAAAAATAATTTTTCTTCTACTTTACCAGATTAATTTCTCCCTCATGTGGTCACCATAAGGAAACCTACAATCATGACTAGCTATCCACTTCAACAATGAACAAGACCATATCACAAGATAAATCTATTGACACACACACAACCTCTAGTAATCATTTCAAAATAGCTTCTGAACCTCTTTTGAACATCAAAACATATTTCTTCCCATTTTGGCAGACTCCTATTTAACATGTGTGAACACTCTATGGAGACCTGAAGTGAGGAGCAGATGGACAACTTACCAAAGAATGGATCCATGACATTTGATAAATTTACTTGCACAAAGACATCCCTTGGTGGGCATTTCCAACTGACCTCTCAAACTCCTTTTTTTAACACTTGGTCAATTTTCTGTTGTTCTCATTATGCAAAATATTATTTTTCCTATTTTTGGCAGACTGATATTTTGCATATGAGACCATCATAAGACAACCTGAAGGTATGGCTGGATATTCAGTTCGCCAAGGAACATGACTATGCTACCTAATGAATTTTATCATCAAAATAACCCCTCCTTGAGGGCATTTCAAAATGCCATTTAAATTTTATGAACCTAACACAACAAATTTTCTTGTGTTGAAATGCAAAATAATATTTTTCTTACTTTCGGTAGATTTACATATTTGTCATAAAGCACTCCACAGGATAATTGAGACCATGGTTATATGGACCCCTCAAGAAGCTAGAACCTAACAATTTCATATTATTTTTTCCATCATCATATGAGATAGGGCATGCATTTCCTTGAGGCCACTGAGGCCATTTTGCGAGTACTGGAATAGTGCAAAATAGCCTGAAACTTTGTTTTGGTAGACCATTATCTTTGTCATCAAACATATTCTTTGAGAAATGAGACCATGGTGAGATATCCTCTTCAACAAGTTGTAGGATGATAGTTTCAAATAATTTTTATCATACACCTATAAGGTATGGCGGGCATTTTCCCAAGGCCACATGAGCCATTGTTTCCAACACTTGGACAATTTTCTTAGTCTGGTCCAATCTGCCAAAATCATTGTTTTAACAAGTTCATAACTTCTTTCTCAGCTACTTCCAAGACAATGTAAAGACATGATCAGGTAGGACAAATATCAATATACAAGACCCCCATATGGTGCAGGCATTTTCTTCAACACACAATTTGTGGCGGGCATTTTATTAAGGCTGCCTTAGCTATTTTTCCAACACTTGGTCATTTTTAGGACTTTCTCCAAAATTTATTCTAAAACCTCATTTTGGCAGATTTAACTTTTTGTTCAGACATGCTTAAGGAGAAATAATACCATGGTTACGAAGACAAACCAACACACTACAATACCCCCATGTGCTACGAGCATTTACTCTAACCCATAATTTAAAGCAGGCATCTTTCTGAGGCTACTTAGCAATGTCATCATGCTTAGACACCTCTTCGAATCTCTGTTTGTTATATATTGTTTTAATGAAATAATCAATTAAAACTTCTTCTAAACATTGCATCTCTCCAATAGTAAGATGTGTCTCTTCAAAACTCTGTCTCAATTCTTTTTATTAAATTTCTATTTATTTTTCTAAATACATTCATGTAGCTTCTTATTTAATAAAATCTGTTTATTTTTTTTCACTAACTTTGCAAGTCCATCTTTTGCATATATGACCATCATAATGCAAACTGAAAGTATGGCTGGATGGCCACCTCAACAAGGACCAGATCCATGTCTGTAGCTAGGGTTTTCACCCTAGCTTGTGCTGATGAGCACCTACTAAGGAATCTGGAATCCTTAGTAGCAGTTCGATTGAACAAAAAGTAAACTGGAAAATAAAAACTAAACTAAAACAGAAAAAGTAAATGACAGGAAGTAAGAACAACAAAGGAATGTATAATGGTGTTTTGATTAAGATTACCTCCAATGAGGAGGTTGGTGGAGTCCGTTGCGCTGATCCGATGTCGGTGGCTCCGAGCTTCGAGCTGCTCCTCCTTCTCCGATGGTGGAAAATAGGCCAAAAGGGGGTCTCAAAGGTGAAAATAGCTTGATGGTAAGCTAGGGTTTCACGAGATGTTTTGGCAGAGTAAGGGTGCTTATGACTGTGGATATGAAATGAGGGGGCTTCACCACTTATTTATAGTTTTTTAGTGGTGAAGTGCTTGCCCATGGTTTTTGGAAACCATGTGGTTTAGGGCAGCTTGTTTAGGGTTTTTGGCCCTTTTTAGGGTTTTCCTCCTTTTTCCTCATTATTTTTATTCCTTTTCTTCCCTTTTGGGGATTTTTGCTATTTTTGGAGGAATTTTGGTTATTTTTGGAGGAAAAAGGGGTTTTTGGGCCTTTTGGAGGCATTTTAGGCCTTTTAGAGCCTTTTTAGGTGGTTTTATGGCCTTTTGGAGGCTTTTAGTGGGATTTTCAGGGAAATATGGTAGGTAAATGGACGAATGAGCCATGAAATGGGGTAGATGAGGTAGTTAACCATTTTTGGGTGTTAACAATGTCAACTTTTGAAATTTTTGATACACACGCATTATCTGGATATCAATCGAAAATAGGCTTCCAAACTGTTGAAGTTAACACTTAGACAAAATTGTTTTTAACTTCATGTAAAAACAATTTTTCTGCTACTTTGGCAGATGGATTTGTCCCTCACGTGGTCACGATAAGGAAACCTACAATCATGGCTAGATAGTCATTTCAACAATGAACAAGAAAATATCACAAGGTAAATCTATTGACACACACAACCTCTGACAAGCATTTAAAAATAGCTTCTCAACCTCTTTTGAACATCAAAACATATTTCTTCCCATTTTGGCAGACTCCTATTTCACACATGTGAACACTCTATTGAGACCTGAAGTCAGGAGCAGATGGACACCTTACAAAATAATGGATCCATGACATTTTATAAATTTAGTTGCACAAAGACAGTGGTTGGCAGGCATTTCCAACTGACCTCTCCAATAGTAAGATGTGTCAAATTCTTTTTATTAAATTTCTGTTTATTTTTCTAAATACATTCCTATAGCTTCTTATTTAATAAACTCTGTTTATTATTTTTCGCCAAGTTTGTAGGTCCATATTTTGCATATATGACCATCATAATTCAAACTGAAAGTATGGATGGATAGCCACCTCAACAAGGATTAGATCCATGTCACCTTTTGAACTTTTTGATACACACGCATTATCTGGAGATAATTTGAAAATAGGTTTCCAAACTGTTTAATTTAACACAGACAAAATTGTTTTTAACTTAATGTAAAAACAATTTTTCTTCTACTTTGGCAGATTGATTTCTCCCTCATGTGGTCACCATAAGGAAACCTACAAGAATGTCTAGATAGCCATTTCAACAATGAACAAGACCATATCACAAGATAAACTTGTTGACACACACACAACCACTGTCAAGCATTTCAAAATAGCTTCTCAACCTCCTTTGAACATCAAAACATATTTCTTCCCATTTTGGCATACTCCTATTTCACACGTGTGAACACTCTATGGAGACCTGAAGTCAAGAGCAGATGGACAACTTACAAAAGAATGGATCCATGAAATTTGATAAATTTACTGGCACAAAGACAACCCTTGGTGGGCATTTCCAACTGACCTCTCAAACTACTATTTTTAACATTTGGTCAATTTTCTTTTGTTCTCATTATGCAAAATATCATTTTTCCTATTTTTGGTAGATTGATATTTTGCATATGAGACCATCATAAGACAACCTGAAGGTATGGCTCTATATTCAGTTCACCAAGGAACATGACTATGCTACCTGATGAATTCTATCATCAAAATAACCCCTCCTTGCGGGCATTTCAAAATTCGTTTTCAATTTCCCGAATCTAACAGAACCAATTTTCTTGTGTTATCAAAATGCAAAATAATTTTTTTCTTACTTTTGGTAGATTTATATCTTTGTCATAAAACACTCCACAGGATAACTAAGACCATGGTTAGATGAACCCATCAGCAAGCTATAACCTAACACTTTCATATTATTTTTTCCATCATCCTATGAGATAGGGAGGGCTTTTCCCTGAGGCCACTGAGGCAGTTTTCCCAGTACTGGAATAGTGCAAAATAGCCCGAAACTCTGTTTTGGCAAACCATTATCTTGTCATCAAAGATCTTCTTTGAGAACTGAGACCATGGTGAGATAGCCTCTTCAACATGCTGTAGGATGATAGCTTCAGATAATTTTTATCATATTTCTTCCCTTTTTGGCAGAATCCTATTTCACACATGTGAACACTCTATGGAGACCTGAAGTTAGGAGCAGATGGACAACTCACCAAAGAATGGATTAATGACATTTGATAAATTTACTTGAACAAAGATAGACCTTGGCGGGCATTTCCAACTGACCTCTCAAACTCCTGTTTTTAACACTTGGTCAATTTTCTTTTGTTCTCATTATGCAAAATATTATTTTTCCTATTTTTGGAAGATTGATATTTTGCATATGAGACCATCATAAGACAACTTGAAGGTATGGCTGGATATTTAGTTCACCAAGGAACATGACTATGCTACCTGATGAATTTTACGGTAGATTTATATCTTTGTCATAAAACACTCCATAGGATAATTGTGACCATGGTTAGAGGGATCCCTCAGCAAGCTATAACCTAACAATTTCATATTATTTTTTCCATCATCCAATGAGATAGGGCATGCATTTCCTTGAGGCCATTGAGGTAGTTTTGCGAGTACTGGAATAGTGCAAAGTAGCCTGAAACTTTGTTTTGGTAGACCATTAGCTTTGTCATCAAACATCTTCTTTGAGAACTGAGACCATGGTGAGATAGCCTCTTCAACAAGTTCTAGGATGACAGTTTCAGATAATTTTTATCATACACCTATAAGGTACGGCGGGCATTTTCCCAAGGCCACATGAGCCATTGTTTCTAACACTTGGACAATTTTCTTAGTCTGGTCCAAGTTGCCTAAATCATTGTTTTAGCAGGTTCATAACTTCTTCCTCAGCTACTTCCAAGACAGTCTGAAGACATGATTAGGTAGGACAAATATCAATCTACAAGACCCCCATATGGTGCATGCATTTTCTTCAACACACAATTTGTGGCGGGCATTTTCTTAAGGCTACCTAAGCTATTTTTCCAACACTTGGTCATTTTCAGGACTTTCTCCAAAATTTATTCTAAAACCTCATTTTGGCAGATTCAACTTTTTGTTTAGACATGCTTAAGGAGAAATAATACCGTGGTTAGGAAGACAAACCAACACACTACAAGACCCCCATGTGCTGCGAGCATTTACTCTAACCCATAATTTAGGGCATGCATCTTTCTGAGGCTACTTAGCCATGTCATCATGCTTAGACACATCTTTGAATATCTTTTTGTTTTATATTGTTTTAATGAAATAATCAATTAAAAATTCTTCTAAACATTGCATCTCTCCAATAGTAAGATGTGTCTCTTCAAAAGTCTGTCTCAATTCTTTTTATTAAGTTTCTGTTTATTTTTCTAAATACATTCTTGTAGCTTCTTATTTAATAAACTCTGTTTATTTTTTTTCACTAACTTTGAAGGTCCATCTTTTCCATATATGACCATCATAATGCAAAATGAAAGCATGGATGAATAGCCACCTCAACAAGGATGAGATCCATGTCACCTTTTGATCTTTTTGATACACATGCATTATATATCAATTGAAAATAGGCTTCCAAAATGTTTAATTTAACACTTAGACAAAATTGTTTTTAACTTCATGTAAAATCAATTTTTCTTCTACTTTGGAAAATGGATTTATCCCTCATGTGGTCACGATAAGGAAACCTACAATCATGGCTAGATAGCCATTTCAACAATGAAAAAGACAATATCACAAGATAAATTTGTTGACACATACACAACCTCTGGCAAGCATTTAAAAATAGCTTCTCAACCTCTTTTGAACATCAAAACATATTTCTTCCCATTTTGGCAGTCTCCTATTTCACACGTGTGAACACTCTATGGAGACCTGAAGTCAGGAGCAGATGGACACCTTACAAAAGAATGGATCCATGACATTTGATAAATTTACTTGCACAAAGACAGCAGTTGGTGGGCATTTCCAACTGACCTCTCAAACTCCTGTTTTTAACACTTGGACAATTTTATTTTGTTCTCATTATGCAAAATATTATTTTTCCTTTTTTTGTTAGATTGATATTTTGCATATGAGACCATCATAAGACAACCTGAAGGTATGGCTGGATATTCAGTTTACCAAGGAACATGACTATACTACATGATTAATTTTATCATCAAAATAACGCCTCCTTGCGGGCATTTCAAAATTCCTTTTCAATTTCCCGAATCTAACACAACCAATTTTCTTGTGTTCTTAAAATTCAAAATAATATTTTTCTTACTTTTGGTAGATTTATATCTTTGTCATAAAACACTCCATAGGATAACTGAGACCATGTTTAGATGAACCCATTAACAAGCTATAACCTAACACTTTCATATTAATTTTTCCATCATCCTACGAGATAGGGCGGGCATTTCCCTGAGGCCACTGAGGTAGTTTTTCCAGTACTCGAATAGTGCAAAATAGCCTGAAACTCTGTTTTGGCAGACCATTATCTTTGTCATCAAACATCTTCTTTGAGATAGCCTCTTCAACAAGATGTAGGATGAAAGCTTCATATAATTTTTATCGTACACCTATAAGGTACGACAGGCATTTTCCCAAGGCCACATGAGCCATTGTTCCCAACACTTGGACAATTTTCTTAGTCTCGGCCAATATGCCTAAATCATTGTTTTGGTAGGTTCATAATTTCTTCCTCAGCTACTTCCAAGACAGTCTGAGGACATGATCAGGTAGTACAAATATCAATCTACAAGACCCCCATATGGTGCAGGCATTTTCTTCAACACACAATTTGTGGCGCACATTTTCTTAAGGCTACCTGAGCCAGTTTTGCAACGCAGCCATTTTCAGGACTTTCTCCATATTTTTTTCTAAAACCTCATTTTGGCAGATTCAACTTTTTCTTCAGACATGCTTAAGGAGAAATAATACCATGGTTAGGTAAACAAACCAACACACTACAAGACACCCATGTGCTGCAGTCATTTACTCTAATCCATAATTTAGGGCGACCATCTTTTTGAGGCTACTTACCCATGTCATCATGCTTAGACACCTCTTCAAATCTCTGTTTGTTATTTATTGTTTTAATGAAATAATCAATTAAAACTTCTTTTAAACATTGCATCTCTCCAATAGTAAGATGTGTCTCTTCAAAACTCTCTCTCAATTCTTTTTATTAAATTTTTGTTTATTTTTCTAAATACATTCCTGTAGCTTCTTATTTAATAAACTCTGTTTATTATTTTTCACTAACTTTGCAGGTCCATCTTTTGCATATATGACCATCATAATGCAAACTAAAAGTATGGCTGGATAGAGGGATGATTTTAAGGAACCATACTTATTTAAAGGTGTATAAATGTTGGTGAATTCTACCAATTCTTAAAACGTCAACAATAAAATGATTCGCGATATTTTTCAAAAAATATTTTAATTTCCAAGGATTTTATATCGTTTATATAATAATTTTGCGATTATTAGCGTAAAACAAATTTACCCCATCAAAATTGGGTGAAACAGGGCTTCAAAAAATGCAAAATGGCGAATTGTTTTCGGGAGAAAAACATGGAAAAATAGCCCACTAGGCTAAAATGCGCCCCTAAAATTATCCCTGGCTGGATAGCCACCTCAAAAAGGATCAGATAAATGTCACCTTTTGAACTTTTTGATACACACGCATTAAGTAGAGATCATTTGAAAATAGGCTTCCAAACTGTTTAATTTAACACTTAGACAAAATTGATTTTAACTTCATGTAAAACAATTTTTCTTCTACTTTGGAAGATTGATTTCTCCCTCATGTGGTCACCATAAGGAAATATACAAGCATGGCTAGATATCCATTTCAACAATGAACAAGACCATATCACAAGATAAATCTGTTGACACACACACAACCTCTGGCAAGAATTTCAAAATAGCTTCTCAACCTCTTTTGAACATCAAAACATATTTCTTCCCATTTTGGAAGACTCCTATTTCACACGTGTGAACACTCTATGGAGACCTGAAGTCAGGAGCAGATGGACAACTTACCAAAGAATGGATTCATGACATTTGATAAATTTACTTGCACAAAGACAACCCTTGGCAGGCATTTCCAACTGACCTCTCAAACTCCTATTTTTAACACTTGGTCAATTTTCTTTTGTTCTCATTATGCAAAATATCATTTTTTCCTATTTCTATCAGATTGATATTTTGCATATGATACCATCATAAGACAACCTAAAGGTATGGCTCTATATTTAGTTCACCAAGGAACATGACTATGCTACCTGATGAATTTTATCATCAAAATAACCCCTCCTTGCAGGCATTTAAAAATTCATTTTCAATTTGTCGTATCTAACACAACCAATTTTCTTGTGTTCTTAAAATGCAAAATAATATTTTTCTTGTACTTTTGGTAGATTTATATATTTGTCATAAAACACTCCACAATATAACTACAACCATGGTTAGATGAACCCATCAACAAGCTATAACCTAACACTTTCATATTATTTTTCCATCATCCTATGAGATAGGGAGGGCATTTCCCTGAGGCAGTTTTCCCAGTACTGGAATAGTGCGAAATAGCTGTAGTGAGAATTTCTACTCACTACAGGGGAATAAATGGCTCCCTTGTGCCTATAGGGCACAAGGGTAGGTTTCTACCCTTAGAAAACAGTAAAAAAAAAAGAATGATAAATGGTAAAAACAGAGCTTCGAATTGAACTTATTCTAATCTAAGCAAATGACTACAATAGCAAACTGACTCTAATAGCTAATGACAGAAAAATAAAGGAGAGGAGATGATGGAGCATTGTTGAACTCCTCTACACACAGTATGTTAGGGTTTCGCCTCCAAACCTGGAAAAATAATTATATACTACCATGGAGAAGACCTGCAAATAATTTTAATGAAAAACCTGCAAATGGAGATGAGGGTTAGAAAGTAAAAACAAATAAAACAAGCATAACAAGAGATTATACCTCACTTAGGTGGAAATGGGCCACCATGCCCTAGCTCATGGGAGCACCTCTCTCTTGGTTGGGAAGCAATGTCTTGGAGAAATGGAAATGGAGGAGAGGGACAGTGGGTGGTTTGAGAGCAAGAGGTCTCAAAGCATCCACGGGAAGCATACAAATAGGCAAGTGAGGAGTGTTTTGAGAGTGACCCCCCACCCTCCTTTTATAGTTTTTCCAAGGGATTTTAGGGTTTTAAGCCCTTGGTCAGGGATTTAGCCCCTTCCGCCCTAACTTTATCCCCTTTCAAGGTTTTAACCCCTTTTTGAGGGCTTTAGCTCCTGGGGGTCTATTTTGGGCTCTTTTTGGGGGTTTTTAGCCCTTTTCTTCATCCTTGGGCTCTTTTGGAGGTGTGGGGGTCAAATGGAAGGGTTTATGGAGTGAAATGAGTGTTGTGAGATGGTGTCCTTGGGTGGTGTAGGCCATTGAGAGCTATGTGGGGGATTTTTTGGTTAACAGGTTGCCACTTGATGTGTGAGGGCAAGAGCTCAACGTATGGATGACGGACATCATAGGATTTTCTATCGAGAGGTGGGGCTTCCGGGGCTAGGGCATGGTGGATTTTGGTTTTTGTATTAATTTGGTTCCCATCAATGGGTGAGATACAATAAATGTGTGACATGTATATGGACAAGGTGGGCATTCCCATGCTTGTGACAATGTCAAAAGAATCATTTGATCTATGCTCTAAAATACAAGAGCCGATAACATACAACTAATGTTACAATGCTAGTTGCCTCTACGTGAGGCTGAATACAATACTGATCTGGTTCATTGGACCCATGGCATTCTCATGGAATCCTATATCTTCATGACTGATGGTCTACTGGATCTGGTACATAGTTGTGTGGACTCGCTGATTGAGAGTCAGAGTCTCTGCGGTACAAGTATGTTGTATCAATCATAAAGGTATATCGAAGCACTGCTGGGGCTTCTGAACACTGTCTCCAACGCAACCCCGAAATATAAAGGGGCATAACCTGTTTAGGTCCCTCGAGTGGACTCAGCAATGTGCTAGAGTCATGTGACATCCAGGGTCTTCGACCAAGTACTGTGTGGAACAAACCCTATACGAATATCAACGGTGCGATGATGGAGTTGAAGTTGAGCACGTGAGAAACAACCATCCCAAGAGGCACTAAGGACTTCTCTCAAGTGGTCCAAGGAACTCATCAATGATGTTAATGAAACCAAGCTACAGGGACCTCTGGGTCTATCCTCTAGAATATGTGTGTTGGCGTCGACAGAGGGAGACCTGCCCCTAGTCAAGGCAATGATGTTTCCTTGACCAGGAGCGCGAGGGATAACCGAAAGGTGTGAAGCAATCTGCGGACTGACTCACTGAATTGGGGGGGAGGGGAGGGAAGGAAAAATTGAACAGGTGCAAGGGGGAGTGGGAGACTCAAACTTCCTTTGTTCAGAGTATGATGGCAGGGCAGACTAGGTAGAAAATGAAACTATCTCAAGGGAATGGGATCGTAGCTGTAATACCACGAATGTCACTACAGATGGGAAATACTTGGAGGAGGTGGACACTTTTGATACTGATGGGATCCAAGGAAGACACATTAGAAAGTGCTCTGAACAAAGGCGACCCAATGTGGGGATGCTGCAAACTATTTTCTGTGGGGTGGTGTCTAGGGACACCATTATGGTACGATATCGTGGATTTTTGGCGAGCCCGAGAAGGTAAGTGCTTGATGGTGCTTTCAATTTTAGAGAGTCTGAAAGCACAAAGAAGACTGCAGTGGGGGCTCTTTTTTGTTGGTAGTCTCCTGTGCCTGAAAAAGGATAAAAGTATACATAGGAAAGCTCACCCATCCTAGAGGGGATGAGAGACTTCTTTACCGTTGGTAGTCCAATCAGGCAGAAAAAGGTTAAACCTATGCTGACTGAACAGACATTCAAATACTTTTACGAGCATGAACGAAACCAAGTTTGCTCGACGATCTTTTCTTGTTGAGATTGGCCCCCAGAGCGTTGGGATTGGCCCAGGGAGTGGTAGCTGTTGCCACCAATCCTTGGACTGGAAATGGATTTTGAAGCACCATGGGAGGAGGTCCTTGTGGTGCTTGGTTGGGTTGGTCTTGAGTGGGGGCATTGGCGGCCTATTGGGCCTTATTCTGAATGGCTTGTTTAGCACAAACCATGAGAGGACACTCAAATGTGTAATGCCCATAAACATCACAGAAGTGTACAAGGTTGATTTGTGTGCAACAGTGCGTTGCGTCTCGGTGGATTTTGTCGTGGGGGGTTCTCGGCTAGCCGGTTAGTCGCGGAATTATTGGGAGGGTTTAGTTGCTGACTGCCTCCCTATGGTTGGTTATTGCCTTGGTTGTGGGGCCGGTTGTTTCTAGCTTTCCCTTGTTGATTGTTGGGGGCAGGCTGGTTGGGACAGTTTTGTTATGCGAACACTTGTCCCAACGGAGTAGGTGGAGCAGGGGCGGGGGCTTGAAATTGTTGCACTGGTGGTGCATAGTATATTTGTAGGGGTGGCGGTGCCATGAATGTGGGATTTTTCCCCACATACTGTTGTGTTGGCCAAGCCATCGCCTGAGCCTGCTGTGGTGGCACAGGTTGTGCATAAGAGGTTGTTGCTCCAGACTGGGACATCATTCTAGCATAGTCCGAAGCTTGGTTTTGATAAGCAACATTAGCAGTGTTGCTTGGTTGGGGTGTAACAATAGGTGGTGTTGGTCGAGGCTGTGGTTGTTGGGAGACTGACCCTATGATGCCATCCGTCGCGTGGGATGCCCCCGGTGCGTCGCGGTAGGAGGTACTTGGATGGGGAGCGTATGGAATGACAATATACAAGTATCCCGACTGGGCATAGGTGAGGTCAAATTGTTGGGCCTTTAATATGGCCTCTTCTTCAAATTGGGGATATTCAGATGTGACGTCCTTTGCAATGGGCGGGAGAAAAGTCTTGAGGAACCAATCCAAGAAGATCATGTCATCAAGTTGGATCTTACACAAGCTACGATATCGATGCCACTCATGGATATGATCAGTGATGTGAGTGGCGGTGTTTTGGCGACAGGATAACAGGATCTCCATCCCCTCGTCATATCTGATAGGGAGTTGGAAATACTGTAGGAACATGAAGGCTAGGGAGTTGAAGTTGGGGTACTTGGCTTGTGGAAGCTCAATGCACCACTTGGCCGCGACACCTGTAAGGGTGTGTTAGAACAACCTTAGGCGCCTGATGGAGTCGTCTACGATGCTATTGGATGAACACCATAGATGGAATGTCATTATATGATTTTGGGGACATTCCTCGGCTTTGCCTTCAAACTTTGGGATGTCTAAAGGAAACTTAGTTGGCATGGGTGTCCAAAAAGCTTGGTGGCGGATGGGGTCATTCGTCAATCTAGCCAAGTCAGGCAAGTTCAAACGAGCCATGAATGGCATATTTGACCCCAAGTTGATGTGGGATGGGGCTACAATGGGACTCAGGTTTGCGGGTGCATAATGCATCTACATGGCTGGGGGTGCTTGTGGTGGCACCATGGTGGATGGGCCAATGCCCCCAAGTGTTGTGGGTGGGATGGTATGGGTAGCGGGGGCATTTCCCCCATGCATGGTGGTAGGGGCAATGTGGGTGGTTGGTGCATTGCTCCCTTGTGTGGCAGGGGGGGTAATATGTGTGGAGGGGCCACTGCCCCCATGTGTTACCATTGGGCCAGCTTGGATGGTCACTATGGGTGGTGGAAATTGGATAATGACAGTGTGCATGACTGTGCTTGGACCGCTTGCCATGTTGTTGGTGACTGGTTGTGATGTGGACATGGGTCCACTTTCTAAGGTTAGGTTGGAAAATGGATCTGGGTTTGCACTAGCCACGGGGCTTGATGGTGTGGTGTGTAGGTTTGGTTCAGAATGACATGGGTCTGAATCGGAATCAGAGGCTATGTGGCCCTCTAATGGTGTGGGAGATCACTGAGAACGACTACGACGGTGCTGACTGAGTGTTCCAAATGGTGGTGGTTCGCCTCTTAGGCGCGAGGAAGATTGTGGAGGATCAATTATGTTTGCTTGTGTGTATGAAACTGGTGGGTATGAAATTTGGACCCCGGTTTAAATGGATTCCTATTGGCTGAAGGTGGTCTCTCGGCCACCAAGACTGCCAGAAGACAATGCTTGGCTTGTTCCTCACGGGTGCTTCTACTCAATCGGAAGGGGTCGTTGCCCGTTTCGCTTGGAAATTCCTCTCAGCAGCTAGCTACTTTGGGGTTCCTGTGGTACTCCTCACAATGATTTTCTGGGCAAAGCCCAAGTACTTCCCACAATTGTGGTATTCAGGGACTTATGTCCTCAAATACTGCAGAATTAATTGAACTTAGTGTAAATTTGGTAAATTTTAAGGCTTACTCAGCGTCATGAACTGAGTTGGGTTAATTGTTTGGTATGGTTTGTTGGTTTGCTTGTTTGTTCTGGTATTTGGTTTGCAATATGGTTTATGAATTCATGGTAGAGTTCACATCATGGTTTTGTATGCAAACATAAACAGAAATTTGTAAGAAAATGTAGTGATTAACCCTGAATTGTTGGCCTAACTAAATGTCTACCTCTCAGTGGTATTCTTCTGCAACCAAGAGAAGGCGTTGGGCTCTCAACACAATGGCACTAAGCCCATCCGTAGATCCTTAGGTCACCTCCCAAGTGCTAGGTTTGTCAAGCAGGTAGGACACTTAGCGCCGTGAGAATCCCTCCTTCTCTACCCCCCATACCTTCCAGGTCACTTGGTTTTAGTGGTTTGGGAAAAATGCCATGGAGTGCCTAGATCTATACGAGCTGTCCCTTTGTCGTATCCCAGAATACCCTGGAGGGTGATGACTAGGTAGAGGAGCAAGGGGGCAGCAATATGGTTAATTTTATGTTGTTTTTAGTTAGACTAGTTGATTTTATTAAGCCTTAGTGGTTGATTTAGCATATACATATTGTTCATTGATTGATTTGCAAAAAATGAAAACTGGAATTAAAAGAGACCTGTAATGGTGGACAGAGGCAGCTGGACTGCACTAAAAGTCCTATAAAACTAAAAATTATTGCTAATTAAACTGAAAAACAACTTCTGTGTGACAAGCTGCACATTTCTGACTAAATCCCATGAGGGGGGAGCGAGATTTTTCCAGAAATGAGCAAAGGGGTCACACAAAATGCCAAAACAGCCACAACTTGAGCTCCTGGGATGAATTCACTCTTGTCTAAGGATTAATTGCACCCTGGGCGCGCCCATCTAGGGATTAAGTGCACCTTGTCTCACCTTTTCCCCCGATAAGAGAAACCTGCTCCAGAAAGGGGTGTTTTTGGTGATGCAGGGTCAGATCTGGCCGACAGTAACTGGTACTGGGTCAATCTAACTCGGCTCATCCTAGCAGAGGCTTCGGCACTGAAAAAAAGGAAATAAAGCAGATTTAAACAGATCTAACAGAACATTTTTGAAAACTAGGGTAAAAACTGAAAAACTTGAAAACTTGAAATTTTTTGCGCAGGGATCCTGTGAGATTGATCCAGGGGAGTCGCCAAAGCTGTAGTGAGAATTTATCCTCACTACAGGGGCAGAAATGGCTCCCTTGTGCCTATAGGGCATAAGGGTAGGTTTCTACCCTTAGAAAACAGTAAAAAAAAATAGAATGATAAATGGTAAAAACAGAGCTGCGAATTGAACCTATGCTAATCTAATCAAATGACTACAATAGAAATCTGAGTCTAATAGCTAATGACAGAAAAATAAAGGAGAGGAGACGATGGAGCATTGTTGAACCCCTCTACACACATTATGTTATGGTTTCGCCTCCAAACCTGCAGAAATAAACCTATACTACCATGGAGAAAACCTGCAAATAATGTTAATGGAAAACCTGCAAATGGAGATAGGGTTAGAAAGTAAAAACAAATAAAACAAGCATAACAAGAGATTATACCTCACTTAGCTGGAAATGGGCCACCATGCCCTAGCTCATGGGAGCACCTTTCTCTTGGTTGGAAAGCAATGGCTTGGAGAAATGGAAATGGAGGAGAGGGAGAGTGGGTGGTTTGAGAGCAAGAGGTCTCAAAGCATCCACGGGCAACATAACAATAGGCAAGTGAGGATTGTTTTGAGAGTGATCCCCCACCCTCCTTTTATATTTTTTCCAAGGGATTTTAGGGTATTAAGTCCTTGGTCAGGGCTTTAGCCCCTTTTTTGGGCCTTTAGCTCCTTCTTCCCTAACTTTAGCCCCTTTTTTAGGGATTTAGCTCCTAGGGGTCTATTTTGGGCTCTCTTTTTGGGTTTTTAGCCCTTTTCTTCATCCTTGGGCTCTTTTGGAGGTGTGGGGGTCAAATGGAAGGCCTTATGGAGTGAAATGAGTGTTGTGAGATGGTGTCCTTGGGTGGTGTAGGCCATTGAGAGCTGCGTGGGGGATTTTTGGGTTAACAATAGCCCAAAACTCGACTTTGGCCAACCATTATCTTTGTGATCAAAGATATTCTTTGAGAACTGAGACCATGGTGAGATAGCCTCTTCAACATGCTGTAGGATGATAGCTTCAGATCATTTTTATCATACACCTATAAGATACGACAGGCATTTTCCCAAGGAAACATGAGCCATTGTTTTCAACACTTCGATAATTTTCTTAGTCTAGTCCAATCTGCCTAAATCATTGTTTTGGTAGGTTCATAACTTCTTCATCAGCTACTTCCATGACAGTCTGAAGACATGATCAAGTAGGAAAAATTTCAATCTACAAGACCCCGATATGGTGCAAGCATTTTCTTCAACACACAATTTGTGGCGGGCATTTTCTTAAGGCTACCTGAGCTACTTAGCCATGCCATCATGCTTAGACACCTTTTCGAATCTTTGTTTGTCATTTATTGTTTTAATGAAATAATCAATTAAAACATCTTCTAAACATTGCATCTCTCCAATAGAAAGATGTGTCTCTTGAAAACTCTGTCTCAATTATTTTTAATAAATTTGTGTTTATTTTTCCAATTACATTCTTGTAGCTTCTTATTTAATAAACTTTGTTTATTATTTTTCACTAACTTTCCAGGTCCATCTTTTGCATATATGACCATCCTAATGCAAACTCAAACTATGGCTGGATAGCCACCTCAACAAGGATTAGATCCATGTCACATTTTGAACTTGTTGATACACATGCCTTATCTGGAGATCATTTGAAAATAGGCTTCCAAACTGGTTAATTTAACACTTGGACAAAATTGTTTTCAACTTCATGTAAAAAAAAAAATTCTTCTACTTGGGCAGATTGATTTCTCCCTCATGTGCTCACCATAAGGAAACCTACAAGCATGGCTAGATATCCATTTCAACAATGAACAAGACCATATCACAAGATAAATCTGTTGAAACACACACAACCTCTAGCAAGCATTTCAAAATAGCTTCTCAACCTCTTTTTAACATCAAAACATATTTCTTCCCTTTTTGGCAGACTCCTATTTCACACGTGTGAACACTCTATGGAGACCTGAAGTCAGGAGCAGATGGACAACTTACCAAAGAATGGATCCATGAAATTTGATAAATTTACTTGAACAAAGATAGCCCTTGGCGGGCATTTCCAACTGACCTCTCAAACTCCTGTTTTTAACACTTGGTCAATTTTCTTTTGTTCTCATTATGCAAAATATTATTTTTCCTATTTTTGGCAGATTGATATTTTGCATATGAGACCATCATAAGACAAACTGAAGGTATGGATGGATATTCAGTTCACCAAGGAACATGAATATGCTACCTGATGAATTTTATCATAAAAATAACCCCTCCCTGCGAGCATTTCAAAATGCCATTTCAATTTCCTGAATCTAACACAACCAATTTTCTTGTGTTCTTAAAATGCAAAATAATATTTTTCTTACTTTTGGTATATTTAGATCTTTGTCATAAAACACTCCATAGGACAACCGATACCATGGTTAGATGGACTCCTCAACAAGCTATAACCTAACACTTTCATATTATTTTTTCCATCATCGTATGAGATAGGGCATGCATTTCCTTGAGGCCACTGGGGCAGTTTTGTGAGTACTTGAATAGTGTAAAATAGCCTGAAACTCTGTTTTGGTAGACCATTATCTTTGTCATCAAACATCTTCTTTGAGAATTGAGGCCATGGTGAGATAGCCTCTTCAACAAGTTGTAGGATGATAGTTTCAGATAATTTTTCTCATACACCTATAAGGTACAATGGGAATTTTCCCAAGGCCACATGAGCCATTGTTTCCAACACTTGGATAATTTTCTTAGTCTGGTTCAATTTGCCTAAATCATTGTTTTAGCAGGTTCATAACTTCTTCCTCAGCTACTTCCAAGACAGTTTGAAGACATGATCAGGTAGGAAAAATATCAATCTACAAGACCCCCATATGGTGCAGGCATTTTCTTCAACACACAATTTGTGGCAGGCATTTTCTTAAGGCCACCTGAGCCAGTTTTCCAACACTCGGTCATTTTCAGGACTTTCTCCAAAATTTATTCTAAAACCTCATTTTGGCAGATTCAACTTTTTGTTCAGACATGCTTAAGGAGAAATAATACCATGGTTAGGAAGACAAACCAACACACTACATGACCCCCATGTGCTGCGAGCATTTACTCTAACCCATAATTTAGGGCGGGCATCTTTCTGAGGCTACTTAGCCATGTCATCATGCTTAGACACCTCTTTGAATCTCTGTTTGTTATATATTGTTTTAATGAAATAATCAATTAACACTTCTTCTAAACATTGCATCTCTCCAATAGTAAGATGTGCCTCTTCAAAACTATGTCTCAATTCTTTTTATTAAATTTCTGTTTATTTTTCTAAATACATTCCTGTAGCTTCTTATTTAATAAAATCAATTTATTTTTTTTCACTAACTTTGCTGGTCCATATTTTGCATATATGACCATCATAATGCAAACTGAAAGTATGGCTGAATAGCCACCTCAACAAGGAACAGATCCATGTCACCTTTTGAACTTTTTGATACACACGCATTATCTGGATATCAATTGAAAATAGGCTTCCAAACTGTTTAATTTAACACTTGGACAAAATTGTTTTTAACTTCATGTAAAAACATTTTTTCTTCTACTTGGGCAGATGGATTTCTCCCTCATGTGGTCACCATAAGGAAACCTACAATCATGGCTAGATAGCCATTTCAACAATGAACAAGACAATATCACAAGATAAATTTGTTGACACACACACAACCTCTGGCAAGCATTTAAAAATAGCTTGTCAACCCCTCTTGAACATCAAAACATATTTCTTCCCATTTAGGTAGACTCCAATTTGACACGTGTGAACACTCTATGGAGACCTGAAGTCAGGAGCAGATGGACACCTTACATTTGATAAATTTACTTGCATAAAGACAACAGTTGGCGGGCATTCCCAACTGACCTCTCAAACTCCTATTTTTAACACTTCGTCAATTTTCTTTTGTTCTCATTATGCAAAATATTATTTTTCCTATTTTTGGTAGATTGATATTTTGCATATGACATGATCATAAGACAACCTGAAGGTATGGTTGGATATTCAGTTCATCAAGGAACATGACTATACTACCTCATGAATTTTATCATCAAAATAACCCCTCCTTGCGGGAATTTCAATATGCATTTTCAATTTCCTGAATCTAACACAACCAATTTTCTTGTGTTTCTTAAAATGCAAAATAATATTTTTCTTACTTTTGGTAGATTTATATCTTTGTCATAAAAAACTCCACCAGATAACTGAGACCATGTTTAGATGAACCCATCAACAAGCTATAACCTGACACTTTCATATTATTTTTTCCATCATCCTATGATATAGGGCGGGCATTTCTCTGAGGCCACTGAGGTAATTTTTCTAGTACTGGAATAGTACAAAATAGCCTGAAACTTTGTTTTGGCAGACCATTATCTTTGCAATCAAACGTCTTCTTTGAGAGCCGATACCATGGTGAGATAGACTCTTCTACAAGATGTAAGATGATAGATTCAGATAATTTTTATCATACACCTATAAGGTACGGCGGGCATTCTCCCAAGGCCACATGAGCCAATGCTCCCAACACTTGGACAATTTTCTTAGTCTGGGCCAATCTGCTTAAATCATTGTTTTGGTAGGTTCATAACTTCTTCCTCGGCTACTTCCAAGACAATCTGAAGACATGATCAAGTAGGAAAAATATCAATCTACAAGACCCCGATATGGTGCAGGCATTTTTTTCAACACACAATTTGTGGCCTGCATTTTCTTAAGGCTACCTGAGCCAGTTTTGCAATGCAGCCATTTTCAGGACTTTCTCCAATTTTTTTTCTAAAACCTCATTTTGGCAGATTCAAATTTTTCTTCAGACATGCTTAAGGAGAAGTAATACCATGGTTACGTAGACAAACCAACACACTACAAGACACCCATGTGCTGCGGGCATTTACTGTAATCCATAATTTAGGGCGACCATCTTTCTGGTGGTACTTACCCATGTCATAATGCTTAGACACTTATTCAAATATATGTTTGTTATTTATTACTTTAATGAAATAATCAATCAAAACTTCTTCTAAACATTACATCTCTCCAATAGTAAGATGTGTCTCTTCAAAACTCTGTCTCAATTCTTTTTATTAAATTTTTATTTATTTTTCTAAATACATTCATGTAGGTTCTTATTTAATAAACTCTTTTTATTATTTTTCACTAACTTTGTAGGTCCATCTTTTGCATATATGACCATCATAATGCGAACTGAAAGTATGGCTGGATACAGGGATGATTTTAAGGAACCATACTTATTGAAAGGTGTATAAATGTTGGTGAATTCTATCAATTCTTAAAACGTCAACTATAAAATGATTCGCGATCTTTTTCAAAAAGTATTTTAATTTCCAAGAATTTTATATCGTTTATATAATAATTTTGTGATTATTAGGGTGAAAAAATTTTACCCCATCAAAATTGGGTGAAACAAGGCTTCAAAAAATGCAAAATGGCGAATCTTTTTTCGGAGAAAAACATGGAAAAATAGCCCACTAGACTAAAATTCACCCCTAAAATTATCCCTAGCTGGATAGCCACCCCAAACAGGATTAGATCCATGTCACCTTTTGAACTTTTTGATTCACACACATTATCTAGAGATCATTTGAAAATAGGCTTCCAAATTGTTAAATTTAACACTTAGACAAAATTGATTTTAACTTCATGTAAAACAACTTTTTCTTCTACTTTGGAAGATTGATTTCTCCCTCATGTGGTCAACATAAGGAAATATACAAGCATGGCTAGATATCCATTTCAACAATGAACAAGACCATATCACAAGATAAATCTGTTGATACACACACAACCTCTGGAAAGCATTTCAAAATAGCTTCTCAACCTCTTTTGAACATCAAAACATATTTCTTCCCATTTTGGCAGACTCCTATTTCAGACGTGTGAGCACTCTATGGAGACATGAAGTCAGGAGCAGATGGACAACTTACCAAAGAATGGATGCATGACATTTGATAAATTTACTTGCATAAAGACAACCCTTGGAGCCCATTTCCAACTGACCTCTCAAACTCTTGTTTTACACTTGGTCAATTTTCTGTTGTTCTCATTATGCACAATATTATTTTTCCTATTTTTGGCAGATTGATATTTTGTATATGAGACCATCATAAGACAACCTAAAGGTATGGATGGATATCCAGTTCACTAAGGAACATGACTATGCTACCTACTGAATTTTATCATCAAAATAAACCCTCCTTGTGGGAATTTTAAAATGCCTTTTCAATTTCCCGAATCTAACACTTAACAAATTTTCTTGTGTTCTTAAAATGAAAAATAATATTTTTCTTACTTTTGGTAGATTTATATCATTGTCATAAAACACTCCACAGGATAACTTAGACCATGTTTAGATAAACCCATCAACAAGCTATAACCTAACACTTTCATATTATTTTTTCCATCCTCCTATGAGATAGGGCGGGCATTTCCCTGAGGCCACTGAGGCAGTTTTCCCAGTACTGGAATAGGGCATAATAGCCTCAAACTCTATTTTGGAAGACCGGTATCTTTGTCATCAAACATATTCTTTAAGAACTGAGACCATGGTGAGATATCCTCTTCAAAGAGTTGTAGGATGATAGCTTCGGATAATTTTTATCATACAACTATAAGGTATGGCAGGCATTTTCCCAAGGCCACGTGAGCCATTGTTTCCAACACTTGGATAGTTTTCTTAGTCTTGTCCAATCTGCCTAAATCATTGTTTTGGCAGGTTCATATCTTCTTCCTCAGCTACTTCCAAAACAGTTTGAAGACATGATCAGGTAGGACAAATATCAATATACAAGACCCCCATTTGGTGCAGTCATTTTCTTCTACACACAATTTGTGGAGAGCTTTTTCTTCAGGCTACCTGAGCTAGTTTTCCAACACTTGGTCATTTCCAGGACTTTTTCCAAAATTTATTCTAAAACCTTATTTTGACAGATTCAACTTTTTCTTTAGGAATGCTTAAGGAGAAATAATACCATGGTTAGGTAGAGAAAACAACAAAATACAAGATGCCCATGTGCTACGGGCATTTACACTAACCCATAATTTAGGGCGGGCAAATTTCTGAGGCTACTTAGCCATGTCATCATGCTTAGACACCTCTTTGAATCTCTGTTTATTATTTATTTATTTATTGAAATAATCAATTAGAACTTGTTCTAAATGTTACATATCTCCAATAGTAAGATGTGTCTCTTCAAAACTCTATCTCAATTATTTTTATTAAATTTCTGTTTATTTTTCTAAATTCATTCCTGTAGCTTTTTATTTAATAAACTCTGTTTATTATTTTTCACTAACTTTGTAGGTCCATCTTTTGCATATATGACCATCCTAATGAAAACTGAAAGTATGGCTGGACATCCACCTCAACAACGATCAGATCCATGTCACATTTTGAACTTTTTGATACCCATGCATTATCTAGAGATCATTTGAAAATAGGCTTCCAAACTGTTCAATTTAACACTTGGACAAAATTGTTTTTAACTTGATGTAAAAACAAATTTTCTTCTACTTTGGCAGATTGATTTCTCCTTCATGTGGTCACCATAAGGAAACCTACAAGCATGGCTAGATAGCCATTTCAACAATGAACAAGACTATACCACAAGATAAATCTATTGACACACACACAACCTCTGGCAAGCATTTCAAAATAGCTTCTCAACTTCTTTTGAACATCAAAACATATTTCTTCCCATTTTGCCAGACTCCTATTTCACACGTGTGAACACTCTATGGAGAACCGAAGGAGCAGATGGAAAAGTTACCAAAGAATGGATCCATGAAATTTGATAAATTTACTTGAACAAAGATAGCCCTTGGCGGGCATTTCCAACTGACCTCTCAAACTCCTGTTTTTAACACTTGGTCAATTTTCTTTTGTTCTCATTATGAAAAATATTATTTTTCCTATTTTTGGCAGATTGATATTTTGCATAAGAGACCATCATAAGACAACCTGAAGGTATGGATGGATATTCAGTTCACCAAGGAACATGTCTATGCTACCAGATGAATTTTATCATAAAAATAACCCCTCCTTGCAGGGATTTCAAAATGCCTTTTCAATTTCTCGAATCTAGCACTTGACCAATTTTCTTGTGTTCTTAAAATGCAAAATAATATTTTTCTTACTTTTGGTAGATTTATATCTTTGTCATAAAACACTCCACAGGATAACTGAGACCATGGTTAGATGAACCCATCAACAAGCTATAACCTAACACTTTCATATTATTTTTTCCATCATCCTATGAGATAGGGCGGGCATTTCCCTGAGGCCACTGAGGTAGTTTTTCCAGTATTGGAATAGTGCAAAATAGCCTAAAACTCTGTTTTGGCAGACCATTATCTTTGTCATCAAACACCTTCTTTGAGAATTGAGACCATGGTGAGATAGCCTCTTCAACAAGTTGTAGGATGATAGCTTCAGATAATTTTAATCATACACATATAAGGTATCGCAAGCATTTTCCCAAGGCCACAGGAGCCATTGTTTCCAACACTTGGACAATTTTCTTAGTCTGGTCCAATCTGCCTAAATCATTGTTTTGGAAGGTTCATAACTTCTTCCTCAGCTACTTCCAAGACAGTCTGAAGACATGATCAGGTATGACAAATATCAATCTACAAGACCCCCATATGGTGTAGTCATTTTCTTCCACACATAATTTGTGGCGGGCATTTTATTAAGGCTACCTAAGCCAGTTTTCCAACACGTCATTTTTAGGACTTTCTCCAAAATTTATTCTAAAACCTCATTTTGGCAGATTCAACTTTTTCTTCAGACATGCTGAAGGAGAAATAATACCATGGTTAGGTAGAGAAACCAACACACTACAACACCCCCATGTGTTGCGCGCATTTACTCTAACCCATAATTTAGGGCGGCCATCTTTCTGAGGCTACTTAGCCATGCCATCATGCTTAGAGACCTCTTCGAATCTTTTTTTGTTATTTATTGTTTTAATGAAATAATCAATTAAAACTTCTTCTAAACATTGCATCTCTCCAATAGTAAGATGTGTCTCTTCAAAACTCTATCTCAATTATTTTTATTAAATTTCTGTTTATTTTTCTAAATACATACATGTAGCTTCTTATTTAATAAACTCTGTTTATTATTTTTCACTAACTTTGCAAGTCCATCTTTTGCATATATGACCATCCTAATGAAAACTGAAAGTATGGCTGGATAGCGACGTCAACAAGGATCATATCCATGTCAGCTTTTGAAGTTTTTGATACACACGCATTATCTAGAGATCATTTGAAAATAGGATTCCAAACTATTTAATTTAACACTTAGAGAAAATTGTTTTTAACTTCATGTAAAAAACAAATTTTCTTCTACTTTGGCAGATTGATTTCTCCCTCATGTGGTCACCATAAGGAAACCTACAAGCATGGCTAGATAGCAATTTCAACAATGAACAAGACCATATCACAAGATAAATCTGTTGACACACACACAACCTCTGGAAAGCATTTCAAAATAGCTTGTCAACCTCTTTTGAACATCAAAACATATTTATTCCCATTTTGGCAGACTCCTATTTCACACGTGTGAACACTCTATGGAGACCTGAAGTCAGGAGAAGATGGACAACTTACCAAAGAATCGATTCACGACATTTGATAAATTTACTTGCACAAAGATAGCTCTTAGCAGGCATTTCCAACTAACCTTTCAAACTCTTGTTTTTAACACTTGGTCGATTTTCTTTTGTTCTCATTATGCAAAATAATATTTTTCCTATTTTTGGCAAATTGATATTTTGCATATGAAACCATCATAAGACAACTTGAAGGTATGTATGGATATTCAGTTCACCAAGGAACATGACTATTCTACCTAACTAATTTTATCATCAAAATAACCCCTCCTTGCGGGGATTTCAAAAATCCTTTTCAATTTCCCGAATCTAACACAACCAATTTTCTTTTGTTCTTAAAATGCAAAATAATAATTTTCTTACATCTGGTAGATTTATATCTTTGTCATAAGACACTCCACATGATAACTGACACCATGGTTACATGAACCCATCAACAAGCTATAACCTAACACTTTCATATTATTTTTTCCATCATCCGATGAGATAGGGTGGGAATTTCCCTGAGGCCACTAAGGCAGTTTTTCCATTACTGGAATAGCGCAAAATAGCCTGAAACTCTGTTTTGGCAAACCATTATCTTTGTCATCAAACATCTTCTTTGAGAATTGATACCATGGTGAGATATCCTCTTCAACAAGCTGTAGGATGATAGCTTCAAATAAATTTTATCATATACCTATAAGGTACGATGGGAATTTTCACAAGGCCACATGAGCCATTGTTTCCAACACTTGGACAATTTTCTTAATCTGGTCCAATCTGCCTAAATCTATGTTTTGGAAGGTTGATAACTTCTTCCCCAACAACTTCCAAGACAATATGAAGACATGATCAGGTAGGACAAATATCAATCTACAAGACCGCCATATGGTGCAGGAATTTTCCTCAACACACAATTTGTGGCGGGCATTTTCTTAAGGCTACCTAAGCTAGTTTTTCAACACAATCATTTTCAGGACTTTCTCCAAAATTTATTCTAAAACCTCATTTTGGCAGATTCAACTTTTTCTTCAGACATGCTTAAGGAGAAATAATACCATGGTTAGGTAGACAAACCAACACACTACAACACCCCCATGTGTTGCGGGCATTTACTCTAACCCATAACTTAGGGTGGCCATCTTTCTAAGGCTACTTAGCCATGTCATCATGCTTAGACATCTCTTCGAATCTTTGTTTTTTATTTATTGTTTTAATGAAATAATCAATTAAAACTTCTTCTAAACATTGCATACCTCCAATAGTAAGATGTGTCCAATTTTTTTTATTAAATTTCTGTTTATTTTTCTAAATAAATTCCTGTAGCTTCTTATTTAATAAACTCTGTTTGATATTTTTCACTAAATTTGTAGTTTCATCTTTTGCATATATGAGCATCATAATGCAAACTGAAAATATGGTTGGATAGCCAACTCAACAAGGATCATATCCATGTCACCTTTTGAAGTTTTTGATACACACGCATTATCTGGAGATCATTTGAAAATAAGCTTCCAAACTGTTTAATTTAACACAGACAAAATTGTTTTTAACTTCATGTAAAAATATTTTTTCTTCTACTTTGGCAGATTGATTTCTCCCTCATGTGGTCACCATAAGGAAACCTATAAGAATCGCTAGATAGCCATTTCAACAATGAACAAGACCATATCACAAGATAAACTTGTTGACACACACACAACCTCTGACAAGCATTTCAAAATAGCTTCTCAACCTCTTTTGAACATCAAAACATATTTCTTCCCATTTTTGCAAACTCCTATTTCACACGTGTGAACACTCTATGGAGACCTGAACTCAGGAGCAGATGGACAACTTACCAAAGAATGGATCCATGACATTTGATAAATTTACTTGCACAAAGACAACCCTTGGTGGGCATTTCCAACTGACCTCTCAAACTTCTGATTTTAACATTTGGTCAATTTTCTTTTGTTCTCATTATGCAAAATATCATTTTTCCTATTTTTGGCAGATTGATATTTTGCATATGAGACCATCATAAGACAACCTGAAGGTATGGCTCCATATTCAATTCACCACAGAACATGACTATGCTACCTGATGAATTTTATCATCAAAATAACCCCTCCTTGCAGGCATTTCAAAATTCATTTTCAATTTCCCGAATTTAACACAACCAATTTTCTTATGTTCTTCAAATGCAAAATAATATTTTTCTTACTTTTGGTAGATTTATATCTTTGTCATAAAACACTCCACAGGATAACTAATACCATGGTTAGATGAACCCGTCAACAAGCTATAACCTAACACTTTCATATTATTTTTTCCATCATCATATGAGAGAGGAAGGGAATTTCCCTGAGGCCACTGAGGTAGTTTTCCCAGTACTGGAATAGTGCAAAATAGCCCGAAACTCTGTTTTGGTAGACCATTATCTTTGTCATCAAAGATCTTCTTTGATAACTGAGACCATGGTGAGATAGCCTCTTCAACATGCTATAGGATGATAGCTTCAGATAATTTTTATCATACACCTATAAGATAGGGTGGGCATTTTCCCAAGGCAACATGAGCCATTGTTTCCAACACTTGGACAATTTTCTTAGTCTGGTCCAATCTGCCTAATTCATTGTTTTGGCAAGTTCATAACTTCTTCATCAACTACATCCAAGACAGTC
Organism: Pseudotsuga menziesii; assembly: GCA_001517045.1. Classification (NCBI taxonomy): domain Eukaryota; kingdom Viridiplantae; phylum Streptophyta; class Pinopsida; order Pinales; family Pinaceae; genus Pseudotsuga; species Pseudotsuga menziesii. The sequence continues at coordinate 47,495 of LPNX010410263.1, forward strand.
TGAAGACATGATCAAATAGGACAAATTTCAATCTACAAGACCCCGATATGGTGCAGGAATTTTCTTCAACACACAATTTGTGGTGGGCATTTTCTTAAGGATACCTGAGCTACTTAGCCATGCCATCATGCTTAGACAACTCTTCGAATCTCTGTTTGTTATTTATTGTTTTAATGAAATAATCAATTAAAACTTCTTCTAAACATTGCATCTCTCCAATAGAAAGATGTGTTTCTTCAAAAATCTATCTCAATTATTTTTAATAAATTTGTGTTTATTTTTCTAATTACATTCCTCTAGCTTCTTATTTAGTAAACTATGTTTATTATTTTTCACTAACTTCGCATGTCCATCTTTTGCATATATGACCATCCTAATGCAAATTGAAACTATGGTTGGATAGCCACCTCAACAAGGATTAGATCCATGTCACATTTTGAACTTTTCTATACCCATGCATTATCTGGAGATCATTTGAAAATAGGCTTCCAAACTGGTTAATTTAACACTTGGACAAAATTGTTTTTAACTTCATGTAAAAACAATTTTTCTTCTACTTTGGGAGATTGATTTCTCCCTCATGTGCTCATCCTAAGGAAACCTACAAGCATGTCTAGATATCCATTTCAACAATGAACAAGACCATATCACAAGATAGATCTGTTGACATACACACAACCTCTAGCAAGCATTTCAAAATAGCTTCTGAACCTATTTTGAACATCAAAACATATTTCTTCCATTTTTGGCAAACTCATATTTCACACGTGTGAACACTCTATGGAGACCTGAAGTCAGGAGCAGATGCACAACTTACCAAAGAATAGATCCATGACATTTGATAAATTTTCTTGAACAAAGATATCCCTTGGCGGGCATTTTCAACTGACCTCTCAAACTCTTGTTTTTAACACTTGGTCAATTTTCTTTTGTTCTCATTATGCAAAATATTATTTTTCCTATTTTTGGCAGATTGATATTTTGCATATGAGACCATAATAGGAAAACCTGAAGCTATGGATGGATATTCAGCTCACCAAGGAACATGACTATGCTACCTGATGAATTTTATCATAAAAATAACCCCTCCTTGCGGGCAGTTCAAAATGCCTTTTCAATTTCTCAAATCTAACACTTAACCAATTTTCTTGTGTTCTAAAAATGAAAAATAATATTTTTCTTACTTTTTGTAGATTTATATGTTTGTCATAAAACACTCCACAGGATGACTAAGACCATGAGGCCACTGAGGCAGTTTTTCTAGTACTGGAATAGTGCAAAATAGCCTAAAACTTTGTTTTGGCAGACCATTATCTTTGTCATCAAACATCTTCTTTGAGAATTCAGACCATGGTGAGATATCCTCTTCAACAAGATGTAGGATGATAGCTTCAGATAATTTTTATCATACGCCTATAAGGTACGGTGGCCATTTTCCGAAGGCCACATGAGCCTTTGTTTCCAACACTTGGGACAATTTTCTTAGTCTGGTCCAATCTTCCTAAATCATTGTTTTGGAAGGTTCATAAATTCTTCCTCAACTACTTCAAAGAAAGTGTGAAGACATGATCAAGTGGGACAAATATCAATCTACAAGACCCCCATATGGTGCAGGCATTTTCTTGAACACACAATTTGTGGCGGGCATTTTCTTAAGGCTACCTAAGCCAGTTTTCCAACACTTAGTCATTTTCAGGGCTTTCTTCAAATTTTATTCTAAAACCTCATTTTGGAACATTCAACTTTTTCTTCAGACATGCTTAAGGAGAAATAATACCATGGTTAGGTAGAGAAACAAACACATGACAAGAGCCCCATGTGCTACGGGCATTTACCCTAACCCATAATTTAGGGAGGGCATCTTTCTGAGGCTACTTAGCCATGCCATCATGCCTAGACACCTCTTCGAAACTCTCTTTGTTATTTATTGTTTTAATGAAATAATCAATTAAAACTTCTTCTAAGCATTGCATCTCTGCAATACTACGATGTGTCTCTTCAAAACTTTGTCTCAATTCTTTTTATTAGATTTATGTTTATTTTTCTAAATACATTCCTGTAGCATCTTATTTAATAAACTCTGTTTATTATTTTTCACTAACTTTGCAGGTCCATCTTTTGCATATATGACCATCATAATGCAAACTAAAAGTATGGCTAGATAGCCACCTGAACAAGGATCAAATCCATGTCACCTTTTGAACTTTTTGATACACAGGCATTATCTGGAGATCATTTGAAAATAGGATTCGAAACTGTTTAATTTAACACTTAGACAAAATTGTTTTTAACTTCATGTACAAACAATTTTTCTTCTACTATGGAAGATTTATTTCTCCCTCATATGGTCACCATAATGAAACCTACAAGAATGGCTAGATAGCAATTTCAACAATGAACAAGACCATATCACATGATAAATCTGTTGACACACACACAACCTCTGGCAAGCATTTCAAAATAGCTTCTCAACCTCTTTTGAACATCAAAACATATTTCTTCCCATTTTGGCAAACTCCTATTTCACACGTGTGAACACTCTATGGAGACCTAAAGTCAGGAGAAGATGGACAACTTACCAAAGAATGGATCCATGACATTTGATAAATTTACTTGCACAAAGACAGCCCTTAGCGGGCATTTCCAACAGACCTCTCAAACTCCTATTTTTAACACTTGGTCACTTTTCTTTTGTTCTCGTTATGCAAAATATTATTTTTCCTATTTTTGGAAGATTGATATTTTGCATATGAGACCATCATACTACAACCTGAAGCTATGGTTGGATATTCAGTTCACCAAGGAACATGACTATTCTACTTGATTAATTTTATCATCAAAATAACCCCTCCTTGCGGGCATTTCAAAATGCCTTCTGAATTTCCCGAATCTAACACAACCAATTTTCTTGTGTTCTTAAAATGCAAAATAATATTTTTCTTACTTTTGGTAGATTTATATCTTTGTCATAAAACACTCCACGGGATAATTGAGACCATGGTTAGATGAACTCATCAACAAGATATAATCTAACACTTTCATATTATTTTTTCCATCATCCTATGAGATAGGTTGGGAATTTCCCTGAGGTCACTGAGGCAATTTTTCCAGTATTGGAATAGTGCAAATTAGCCTGAAACTCTGTTTTGGCAGACCATTATCTTTGTCATCAAACATATTCTTTGAGAAATGAGACCATGGTGAGATAGCCCCTTCCAAAAGTTTTAGGATGATAGCTTCAGATAATTTTTATCATACACCTATAAGGTACGACTGGCATTTTCCCAAGGCCACATGAGCCATTGTTTCCAACACTCGGACAATTTTCTTAGTCTTGTCCAATCAGCCTAAATCATCGTTTTGGAAAGTTCATAACTTCTTCCTCAGCTACTTCTAAGACAGGCTGAAGACACGATCAGGTAGGAAAAATATAAATCTACAAGACCCCCATATGGTGCACGCATTTTCTTCAACACACAATTTGTGGCGGGAATTTTCTTAAGGCTACCTGAGCCAGTTTTCCAACACTTAGTTATTTTCAGGACTTCCTCCAAATTTTATTCTAAAACCTCATTTTGTCAGATTCAGCTTTTTCTTTAGACATGGTTAAGGAGAAAGAATACCATGGTTAGGTAGAGAAACCAACACACTACAAGACCCCCATGTGCTGCACGCATTTACTCTAACCCATAATTTAGGCTAGGCATCTTTCTGAGGGTACTTAGCCATGTCATCATGCTTAGACACCTCTTCGAATCTCTGTTTGTTATTTATTGTTTTAATGAAATAATCAATAAAAACTTCTTCTAAACATTGCATCTATCCAATAGTAAGAGGTGTCTCTTCAAAACTCTGTCTTAATTCTTTTGATTAAATTTATGTTTATTTTTGTAAATACATTCCTATAGCTTCTTATTTAATCAACTTTGTTTATTATTTTTCACTAACTTTGCAGGTCCAGCTTTTGCATATATGACCATCATAACGCAAACTGATAGTATGGCTGGACAGCCACTTCAACAAGGATCAGATCCATGTCACCTTTTGAACTTTTTGATAAACACATTATCTAGAGATCATTTGAAAATAAGCTTGCAAACTGTGTAATTTAACACTTAGACAAAATTGTTTTTAACTTCATGTAAAAACAATTTTTCCTCTACTTTGGCAGATTGATTTCTCTCTCATGTGTTCACCATAAGGAAACATACAAGCATGGCTAGATAGCCATTTCAACAATGAACAAGACCATATCACAAGATAAATTTGTTGACACACACACAACCTCTGGAAAGAATTTCAAAATAGCTTCTCAACCTCTTTTGAACATCAAAACATATATCTTCCCATTTTGGCAGACTCCTATTTCACACATGTGAACACTCTATGGAGACATAATGTCAAGAGCAGATGGAGAACTTACCAAAGAATGGATCCATGACATTTGATAAATTTACTTGCACAAAGATAGCACTTAGCAGACATTTCCAACTGATCTCTCAAACTCATGTTTTCAACACTTGGTCACTTTCCTTTTGTTCTCATTATGTAAAATATTATTTTTCCTATTTTTGGTAGATTGATATTTTGCATATGAGACCATCATAAGACAACCTGAAGGTATGGCTGGATATTCAGTTCACCAAGGAACATGACTATTCTACTTGATGAATTTTATCATTAAAATAACCCCTCCTTGTGGGCATTTGAAAATTCCTTTTGAATTTCCTGAATCTAACACAACAAATTTTCTTGTGTTCTTAAAATGCAAAATAATGTTTTCTTACTTTTGGTAGATTTATATCTTTGTCATAAAACACTCCACAGGATAACTGAGACTGTAGTTAGATGAACCCATCAACAAGCTATAGCCTAACACTTTGATATTATTTTTTCCATCATCCTATGAGATAGGGAGGGCATTTCCCTGAGGCCACTGAGGCAGTTTTTCCAGTACTGGAATAGTGCAAAATAGCCTGAAACTCTGTTTTGGCAGACCATTATCTTTGTCATCAAACATATTCTTTCAGAACTGAGGCCATGGTGAGATAGCCTCTTCAACAAACTGTAGGATGATAGCTTCAAATAATTTTTATCATACACCTATAAGGTACGACGGGCATTTTCCCAAGTCCACATGAGCCATTGTTTCCAACACTTGGACAATTTTCTTAGTCTGGTCCAAGCTGTCTAAATCATTGTTTTGGCAGGTTCATAACTTCTTCCTCACCTACTTCCAAGACATTCTGAAGACATGATCAAGTAGGACAAATATCAATCTACAAGGCCCCCATATGGTGCATGAATTTTCTTCAACACTCAATTTGTGGCAGGAATTTTCTTAAGGCCACCTGAGCCAGTTTTCCAACACTTAGTCATTTTCAGGACTTTCTCCAAAATTTATTCTAAAACCTCATTTTGGCAGATTCAACTTTCTCTTTAGACATGGTTAAGGAGAAATAATACCATGGTTAGGTAAAGAAACCAACACACTACAAGACCCCCATCACTAGTACAAAATGAGGAATTAGCTACTACATGACTAAAAATTCTAATCACCACAGGTTTTTCAAGTGATTTACTACTAAATATGAGCAATTTTGATTAACCCAACTATAAACGACTAAAATTAATGACTAATTTGGTCACCAGTTAACAAATATGACTAGATCATAAGTGACAGAGTTAAAAATGACTAACATAAATGACTAATTTAGTCACGGCATAAAAAATGACTACCTAGAAGAATATGAATTAGTCATTTTTAATTGTGTCATGGCAAATTGCAATTGTGACAATAAAGTGTTACAATTTAGTAAATTTTGTAAACTGCCTACCTTCTATTAGTAATATTGGTTTCATGCACCTCGATCTTCAGAGATTCAACAAAGAAATTGCATGAATTTTCTATTGACAATCTTTATCCTTGTTGCACCATTGAAGGAAACCGTTAAGCGTGTGCCAAAGGAAAATTAGGTTCCTACAATTACGAGTTAGGTACTAGAATTAGTACCATATTGATACCTAGAAGCATCATAGCTAGTTGTTGATCCTTCAATGTAAGAGTCCCAACTCCCATACTGAAGTGATTTTCTAAATTCAATATAACTATCATGATCTATGACCGTCGAACTAGCTGCGCCAGTTGACGTAGATTCACCAGGCTTAGTTCCTTTAAACGTCGTAGCAGTTGATCCAATAATAATTGAACCGGTGGAAGCACCAAGAACAATATTTTAACCAATCAAAGACTCAATTATAATTAAAATGGGGTGCTAACCTAGAACCAGTCTCAGATCCATATGCAGTAAAGGTAGAGGCCCGACCCCATCTCAAAGTTTCAGGTAAATATTTCAATTCCTCGACCTCCTATAGGCTCAACCTTGCAGAATACGATACATATAACGCAGTGATGACCTCTCCTTATCACTATCAAATTAAACCTCCTTTATGCATTAGTGGTCAGGTAAATTTTGCATCTGGCGTCACTACCCACCTGATTCACGATGTGCACAACTCTTCTCTGCCAACGTCCTTGATACAAGTTTATTATATATACTAATATAACAAAAAATACCATTAAAACAAATATTATATAATAATAAAACAAATATTATATTTACATCAAACAAATTATTATATTTATATAAAACACAAATTAATTAAATTTTATATTAATCCTAATTTATAAAACCAAAGCCATTGATTCTCTATATGTTTGGCTAAAGGAGGAGTAAAATGAAACCCTTCATGATTGTTGAGTGATGTCAAAGATCCATCAATAACATGGAGTTCTTGTTCTCAACTCAAAAGATAATCCTCTCAAGATTCATCAGTGCTTGGAGGACATGCAATGTTGAGTTTGACACAGTAAATAAATATTTAATACAAATGTAAATGTTCTTCTTAAATTGAGACTAATAGATGTAGAATGTCTATAAAATGTAATCCATGCATTATAATAGAGGAGGAAATTCTATGAGAGGAAATTCCCTTTATGCTTCCTGAAGAAAAAATGGTTGTCTTGTTGGAATGAAATTTTCCTTATTATTTTCCTATTCATTTCCTTTTTATGTTGACTACAAGTTTCATCTTTTTCATTAAATGATGTGTTATGGTGCATCATGAATTGTCCATGCAAGTTTCGTAGGTGTATTGAATACATATATTAGTATAATACTTCATTATTTATGTTAGTTACGTGAGATGTTAGTTGTTAATTGTTTATGCTAGTTTCTTAGTATATATGTGCATAAAACACATAGATTGTCACTATGGTCACATTATGAGATTTAGCAGTTAGGGGATTTAGGGGTTAGGGGAGCTTGATAGGGTTAGGGGGTCACATTTAGGTGGATTAGAGGCTTAGGGGTATAAGGGGTTAGGGTTTAAGGGATTCAGGGTTAGGCAGTTTAAGGGTTATGGGGTTAGGGGATTTGGGATTAGGGGGTTGCATATGATTCCTTTTATGATATTTATCTATGGTCATACGCCCTTTTTATCTCCATTTTTCATTTTTTTTCCATTTTTGATACTATGTTTGGAGGGAACAAGGAAAATGAACAAGCATTGTATGTAGAGACCCTTAGTATTATTAATTTATTTTGCACACTTTGGTATTGATTTTGTATTATTATGTGATTTTTACTTATTCTGCTTTATAGATAATAATGTCAAACATTTTACGTGTAAAGGAAATGTGACCCAATTTTTCTTGAACTAGTTGAATTATTTTTATTAGATAGGAGACATAATTTTAGTTAGGTTGATATTAGCTTATATACAAGGGATATGTATGTATATATATATATATATATATATATATATATATATATATATATATAGCCATAAAACATGGAATAATAACATGCATATAATGTATATTTTTCTTATTTTGTAGCCTTCAATACAAGGCCATGTTCTTGAATGAGGACTAAGAAGTAGAGTAAGTGGTATATTTCTTTGTGAAAAACCACTACTCCTCTAAGAACCAAATTGTTGCAGTGGATGGAACTATATAAAAAGGTTTTAGAAGATGTCGGAGAGACCACAGTAACCACTTGACTGACATTTCAAATCCATATCAGGACTTATCATCAGGACGCATTGTCAAATGTGGAGAGTATGAGAACCAATAAATTAATACCAGAGATGTGGAGATAAAAGGAAGAGATAGGGTCGGATTGTGTGGGGAATCTAAGGTTTAATTGGTGAAAAGAATAGGGTTGCCAGTTTAGAAGGGAAAAAGTCAAATGGTTTGATTAAGAAATTTAATAAAAATATTTTAAAATATTTATTATTATTTAAAACAAAAATCTTTGTATAATGTATTAAAGTTGTTAATTACAATTTTAATGTCTTTAATTGAAGTATATTCAGAAAAATATCTTGGCATGGAAGACATTTATCACATTTATGTAAATCATTGAAGACATATCTTTAAAAATTTAAAGTTTTTTTTTGGTTAGCTAGTCATTTTTTCCTACAAAACCAAAAACCTTTAAAAAATGAAAGTTTACAAAACCAAATACCTTAAAAAATTACCTTTAAAAAATGAAAGTTTACAAAACCAAATACCTTAAAAAATGAAAGTTTAAATTGGTACAACAGAAATAAGCACATGCCCAGTCGACAGGTTGTTCAGAAATTTCGAGTTCCTTCGAGGGTTTGGCTCGAGGCCGTGACTGCGGGTATGTGTGGCATGGTAGATGATAATTCTACAATGATATTTGATGAAAATTTGAGTGGTTCATTAGAAGTTTCCAATGCTTTCGTTTACATGGCGCGAATTATGAAGAATGGTTACAGTTCTCTTGGGGGAGTCACGCTCGAGAAGTCTAAGTTGGATACATCACAGCGTTCTAAGACCTTTACGCCTCAGGTACATGGTGTGAACTATCTATTACTACTATATTTTAAATTTTTGGTAAAGGCCCCTTTGTCAATCCCTCTTAGATGCAATGACCTCGATGGGTATTTTCTATTACAATCACTAAGGATTTGCACCTAGCGTCGTACATTGAGATTCATTACCTAGAATGAATTGTTTAGGTTCAGTTAGCCATAAGATATTACAAAATAGAACAACAATTGTCCGCATCAAGACAACAACATGTTCTTGAGGAATTAAATCCAGGTCTCTGTGAAGGAAACTGGCTTGATTTACCACTTCAACATAACCCACTTGAGATTGTTAACAATCTCAGCTAATTCCCAGTGATTCGAGAATCAAATTTTAAAGCGAACAATAGGTTATTTGGTGTGATTTTCTTGAAGGAAGATCTGGATGACATTGTTCCCTTGGTGAAGTTGCAATAGTGAGATCGGTTTGGCACCCTAAAATTTATGGTCCAATTTTTTTAGGGAAATGCCTAAAATAATTACACCCTAGGGAGATGCACAATATAGACCAGTCTTCCTCTGGATTTATGTAGAAATTGTGCAGGAGCTGATCCCATCCTCATTCCTTTGAAACTCATACCATTCAAGTGGGCCAGACACTGGCTAGATTCTATTTTTTTTATGTTTATGCTCGAGCCTCAAGTTTGGCAACAATGAAATTTTGAAAAGCATTGCCAGTGCAACAAAATATGACAAAACCCATTATTAAGTTTGAGACAGCAGCAACAAGGATGGAGGCATTGCAACTTGAGGTGTCCTGCCTTTCTAAATTTAGAATAGATAATTACGAAGGACAAAGACGCCAACTCAAAAAATAAATGATGACTAATATTACAAAAGTGGATACTCATATAATGGTGTTTCAATAAGATTTAACAAACTACTTCATTGAATAATGTGCTCCATGATGTAATCAACTTGGACCTGTAGGTTTTCTCATAATAGTTTTCCTTTGAGGTGCGTAATTTGTGATGTCCTTCTTGTGACATTTTCCTACTGGCTGCTTTGAAACATTGTGAACTATCCTCTTTCTTCCAACAATAATTCCTTTCTTATGTGCTGTTGTAAGAGATACATTGGGAAGGAATTGTTGTTTGATTTCTACCTCCTGAGAATTGCATACCTGGCAAGTCTACTGTTCCGCTCCTCCTTAGGCTCTTCCATCTCCCTATCTAGCATCTTATATTGTGCAAGCTTGTCCTGATTTGAGCCAAGATGTGTTTTTCTTTCAAGGAACATAAATCTCTTCAATCTCCCTTCATTTCCCCCTCCTATAATAGTCACACATGCCCAGTTTCAATTCTTTTTTTAACCCCAAGGGTAGTCCTCTTTTATTTCCCAAAACTTCTTCCATCTTTTGGACTGAAGCCCCATGTATTCTTCATTCTCTACAATGATTCCTTGATGATTTGGTGCAGTAATCTGCTATTGTTCACATCTTCCATTCTTTGTCTATATAATACTATCCTCCGTATTCAAGTGGGTGTAGATCTGTTTCTATCAACAATATTTCACATTATGTGTATTTTTTAATTGCAAAACTGATCTCACACTACTACATTTCGATCCAAAATCCGACGGTTGCTTCCGACGGCGCGTGGATTTTTTCTTTTAAACATACCAAAAATCAGAAAGTTAATTTTTTTTTTTAAAATTTTGGTCATAAGCGTCGCTTAAGCGACGGCTAGGCTCATAAGCGTCGCTTAAGCGACGGCTAGGCTCATAAGCGTCGCTTAAGCGACGGCTATCCTAGCAAGCGTCGCTTAAGCGACGGCACATAACTTGATTAATCATTTAAGAAATTCATTTAGAAGGAGAAGCATTGTGCATATTGGAGGAGGGCATCAATCCTTAGAAAACATGGGCTTATTGCAT
>LPNX010410288.1:0-21195 GCA_001517045.1 Pseudotsuga menziesii
TCCATATTCCCCTGAATGCTGAAGAGGGAATCTGAAGATAAACTACTAGGTCAAGATCCTTTTTGTTGACCATTTGCATGTAAATGGAAGGCATGATCATGGGAACTTTCATGGATTCTATCAGACTAAGCTAACAAGTACAGGTTAGGCAAGCACTTGCCTCTTCCCCAGCTGGAACTCCGCCACGCATGGAACTCTGCCCAATTGGATTTCTTTGTCTTTTAGAACCCATCTACTAGGTATTATATGTAAGAAGATTGGGAGCTCATTGTTTCCTCATCATTTGGACGAAAAGCTTGAGCTCATCCTCAATTTTTTCATTCCTCCAAATCCCTTTGTTGTGGCTATTGAAGCTTATGATGCCTGGAATATAGCCATGTGCTTACATTCCTTCAAACAGTTTGAATGCAGCGGGATTAAAAGTATACAAAGATCATTGCCACACATGGAAACCTACCTAGAACTTTGCCTTGTCTGGAACTTTGCCCTACATGGAACTCTGCCTCGTCTGGAACTCTGCCCTGCATGAATCTTTGCCCAGCTGGAACTCTGCCCCGACAGGAACTCTGCCCCGGCTGGAACTCTGCCCTACCTGGAACTCTGCCCCGTCTGGAACTCTACCCTGCATGGATCTTTTCCTTGGCTGGAACTCTGCCCTGCATGGAACTCTGCCCCGGTTGGAACTTTTCCGTGCATGGAACTCTACCCCGGCTGCAACTTTGCCGTGCATGGAACTCTACCCCGCCTGGAACTCTGCCCCGGCTGGAACTCTGCCCCGTCTGGAACTCTACCTTGCATGGATATTTTCCCTGGCTGGAACTTTGCCCCGGCTGGAACTCTACCCCGGCTGGAACTTTGCCTAGGATGGAACTTTTCCCCACCTCAAACTATGCTCGCTTGGAACTCTGCCCCGGTTGGAACTCTGCCCGGGCTGGAACTCTGCACCGGTTGGAACTCTGCCCAGGCTAGAACTCTGCCCGGGCTGGAACTCTGCCCCGGTTGGAACTCTGCCCGGGCTGGAACTCTGCTCGGGCTGGAACTCTGCCCCGGTTGGAACTCTGCCCGGGCTGGAACTCTACCCCGGTTGGAAGTCTACCTTGATTGGAACTTTGCCTCGCCTAAAACCATGGCCGCCTGGAACTCTGCCCCAGTTGGAACTCTTCCCTGCATGGAACTCTGCCCCGGTTGGAACTTTGCCGTGCATGGAACTCTACCCGGTTGGAAATCTGCTGTGCATGGAACTCTACCCTGCCTAGAACTCTGCCTCGGCTGAAACTTTGCCTAGGATGGAACTTTGCCCCACCTGAAACTATGCTTGCCTGGAACTCTGCCCTGGTTGGAACTCTTCCCGGGCTAGAACTCTTCCCTATGGATTACTTACAGCTTTCAGTAGACATTAAGTAAATATTATATGCATTATGGCACTAGCCCATAGAACAACAGGTCCCAATGGACGTTAAAAGAAAACATGAACATAACTGCAAGCAGTAATGAATTTTTAGTCTGATGCAAAACTATACAATGTAAAGATAAGTATATTGTAATTACTGGCTTTTTGGGATAAAGACAGATCGTTCCGCTTGAGCAGCCATTTCTTGTAATTCTCTCTGCAATTCAAATACTTCTTTGCCTTCATTGTAATTGCTGCTGAATGCAGTATGCGATATGATGTCTGCTGTTAATGCTCTCAACTCGCTATGAACATCGATTTCTTTGCCATGAGAGTCTTCCTGAGACATCATCTCTTTCCAATTCTCGATCATGGACGAAGTGCAAGCAACCATTCTCTTCACCACTGTCTGTCGTTGGAAGAATTAGAACACAGCTAAAGTCAATGGCATAATCTAAAAGACTCCAACTCTCAACGAACCCCTAAAAAATAGTCTAGTTGATGCCCATTATTGTTTAGAGAGGTAGGCAAATTAACAACGTATAAAATATAATTGACATGATTGAGCAAAACATTCTTGAATATAAGATATCACATGGCCATTAATAAAAAAAATTTGCATTAAGGCTTTTTCGGTGTCAATGAATTTGTTAAATCCAATTGTCTAAGTTCTTATCGTTTGCTTACTCTATACTTATCAGGTATCATTGAGCACCCAGGTTCTCATTATAGTTGGGCTTGGACTTGGGCTTGGGAACTCTGCACCAGCTATATATGTTCAAATTGTAAGTCTAATAATTGGTAATAACTTGGTGTATATATTTACCTCCATACTTATCAGGCATCCACCTTGACTGGGAATGTCTGCAAAGGCTTGTTAAGCTCAAATTTAAGCCATAGATTGATGGTAACCGATGCATATATTTAAGGAATTGCTTTCCTTTTGTTCATCTGTAGTATACCTATATTCAATAGTCCTAGACATGTAGGGTGACAATAGTTTCTGAAGGTTGAAAATATTCAATTCAACACTAGAGGAGAAACTGTTATAGTTGTTCATCCATTATCAAGTGTTATTATACAACGATTGCATGGCATTCCTGGCTGGAACTTTGCCCTGCATGGAACTTTTCCTCGGTTGGAACTTTGCCGTGCATGGAACTCTACCCCGGCTGGAACTTTTCCTCGGTTGGAACTTTGCCGTGCATGGAACTCTACCTCGCCTGGAACTCTGCCTCGGCTGGAACTCTGCCCTACCTGGAACTCTGCCCCGTCTGGAACTCTACCCTGCATGGATCTTTTCCCTGGCTGGAACTCTGCCCCGGCTGGAACTTTGTCCCGGCTGGAACTTTGCCTAGGATGGAACTTTGTCCCACCTCAAACTATGCTCGCCTGGAACTCTGCACCGGCTGGAACTCTGCAACGGTTGGAACTCTGCCCGGGCTGGAACTCTGCACCGGTTGGAACTCTGCCCGGGTTAGAACTCTGCCCGGGATGGAACTCTGCCCCGGTTGGAACTCTGCCCGGGCTAGAACTCTACCTTGACTGGAACTTTGCCTCGGCATGGAACTTTGCTGTGCATGGAACTCCGCCCTGGCATGGAACTTTGCCGTGGTTGGAACTCTGCCCTGCATGGAACTCTGTTCCAATTGGAACTTTGTCGTGCATGGAACTCTACCCCGGCTGGAACTTTGCCTCGATTGGAACTTTGCCGTGCATGGAACTCTACCCCACCTGGAACTCTGCCTCGGCTGGAACTCTACCCGGGCTGGAACTCTGCCCCGATTGGAACTCTGCCCGGGCTGGAACTCTACCCCGATTGGAACTCTGCTCGGGATGGAACTCTGCCCTGGCTGGAACTCTGCCCCGGCTGGAACTCTGCCCGGGCTGGAACTCTACCTTGACTGGAACTTTGCCTCGCCTAAAACCATGGCCACCTGGAACTCTGCCCTGCATGGAACTCTGCCCGGGCTAAAACTTTTCCTCGGTTGGAACTTTGCCGTGCATGGAACTCTGCCCGGGCTGGAACTCTGCCCCGGCTGGAACTCTACCCTACCTAGAACTCTGCCTGGGCTGGAACTCTATTCCAGTTGGAACTTTGTCGTGCATGGAACTCTACCCCGGCTGGAACTTTGCCTCGATTGGAACTTTGCCGTGCATGCAACTCTGCCCCGCCTGGAACTCTGCCTCGGCTGGAACTCTGCCCGGGCTGGAACTTTGCCCGGGCTGGAACTCTACCCCGGTTGGAACTCTGCCCAGGCTGGAACTCTGCCCTGGCTAGAACTCTGCCTCGGCTGGAACTCTGCCCGGGTTGGAACTCTACCTTGACTGGAAATTTGCCTCGCCTAAAACCATGGCCACCTGGAACTCTGCCCTGCATGGAACTCTACCCGGGCTGGAACTTTGCCTCGGTTGGAACTTTGCCTCGGTTGGAACTTTGTCATGCATGGAACTCTGCCCCGCATGGAACTCTGCCTGGGCTGGAACTCTGCCTTGGCTGGAACTATGCCCTACCTGGAACTCTGCCCGGGCTGGAACTCTGCCCGGGCTGGAACTCTACCTTGACTAGAACTTTGCCTCGCCTGAAACCATGGCCGCCTAGAACTCTGCCCTGCATGGAACTCTGCCCGAGCTGGAACTCTGCCCCGGCCGGAACTATGCCTTGCATGGAACTTTACCCTGGATGGAATAATGGAAATGCTTGAGTTTCTATTTTGTAAATTTCTTCTTGGTTTCTGGTTGATCTATTTGGTTCATTGATCTGTATCTTGTTTCGCTTATATGGTGGTTTGAAACCTTGTTCATGGCCAATTAACCCTAGAAGCTTCAATGAAAGCCTATAGCCCTTGATTTCCTTCCCTAGCATTGTCAAAGCCTTGAAACTTATCATTGGTGAATAAAATGTCCTAATGGTGGTGGACAAATATACGTTACGATACCTTGTATTGACCTTTGAGCCCTAAGAACTATGCCCCGCCTGGAACTCTGCCATAGCTGGATCATTGTTGCGCATGGAACTCTGCCCTACCTAGAACTTTGCCCTACATGGGACTTTGCCTCGTTTGGAACTCTGCCCTGCATGGATCTTTGCCCGGCTGGAACTCTGCCCGGGCTGGAACTCTGCCCCGGCTGGAACTCTACCCTACCTGGAACTCTGCCCGGGCTGGAACTCTGCCCCGGTTGGAACTCTGCCCGGGCTGGAACTCTCCCTCGGCTGGAACTCTGCCTGGGCTGGAACTCTTCCCTAGCCCTTGATTTCCTTCCCTAGCATTGTGAAAGCCTTGAAACTTATCATTGGCGTATAAAATGTCCTAATGGTAGACAAATATACATTACGATACCTTGTATTGACCTTTGAGCCCTGAGAACTATGCCCCGCCTGGAACTCTGCCATAGCTGGATCATTGCCATGCATGGAACTCTGCCCTACCTAGAAGTTTGCCCTACCTAGAACTCTGCCTCGCCTGGAACTCTGCCCTGCATGGATCTTTGCCCGGTTGGAACTCTGCCCCGGCTGGAACTCTGCCCTGGCTGGAACTCTGCCCCGGCTGGAACTCTGCCCCGGCTGGAACTTTGCCATGCATGGAACTCTGCCCCGGCTGGAACTTTGCCGTGCATGGAACTCTACCCGGGCTGGAACTTTGCCTCCTCTTTCATATGTAACAGGTCTCACTCAATTTGGCTCTCACATGCTCCAGATATGCCTGTTTTTCCCAAAACACCTGTTTGAGACTAGTTTTTGGACAAGTCAAAATGTGCCCAACATTTAGGGCTTAACAATATCCCATTTTCATCCCATAAGTCAAGCTTGGATCACAAAAGCTATCAGTCTTCTTCACTACTCTAACACCCATGCCTCACTCTCAGGTTTACATTACTCAAACCCTAGGCCTTCTTGAATCACAAAAGTACACCCTAGCGCTAGCCTTGCAAGCTTCTTGCCCATCCTAGCGTTTACATCCCAACCCTAAGTCAACAAGGAAACCCCACATGGAGTGCTCTACAATACAAGGATGACAAGTGTCGCACTGGTGTTTTACCCAACCCCAAGGTGGTGTGCCCTCAAAGCATGATGCCCCTTGGCCCTGACACCTCTCCTCCAAGATGGTGCATTATCCAACAAGTTGTTAGCTCATTCCCTACTGGCCCCATGCAAGATTTCCTATTTTAGCTATGTGCCACAAGTCCTATTGTGCCCACACTTCTCAACATGTCCATCAAACATCACCAAAGGACTAGGAGAGTTAGCACTCTCCTATCTACGTGAAAATACTTTTGGAGTAATCCCAAAAGCTAATACAATCCAAGATCTTCAATCAAATGCAAAGGATTTCTTGTGCTTGTACGTTTGAATTTGTTCATGCTGTCAGCTCTTCAATATTGGGTAGAAATTGGAGAACCCATGATTTTCACTTAACCAAGTGCAATAGCTTCTATTCAAAGGATGGAGAAGAACAAGCCTTGATATACTCTAATTTACAATTTACCTTCTTCAGAAAATGAGACTATTCATTAAGAAATGGGGATATTAACTTAGATCTTACTCTTGGAAAACTCAATTTTGTATAAGGCTCTTCTATAAGTGTCCTCAGGAGTCCCAAGAGCATAAGACCACAAGATGTCAAAATAATCTATGATATTTAGCTTTAGGATCTTGACACTTTTGTGTCATCTGTTATTGTTGGCTATTGTAAAAGGCCTAAATCTTTGTTAGTATACTTAAATGTAATCCTTTTACATTGCCTCACCTAATCTGTCAACATTTTGTTGGGATACTCACATAATCAAATATGCTTGCATAAATCATAGCGCATTAACCTCCCTTTCCTTCTCATTCTCTCAGATGAACACTAATCATAGCGCTGTTGTTTTAGTTTCTATTGTTGCTGCTATTTGCAATTATCAATTTCCAGATTTCTTTCTAAATAAAAAGAAAAGAAAAAATCCAAAGGCCACAATAGCATTCCAACAAGTTCCCACGTTAAGAGCTCGAACTCTAAACCTTAAGCCCTCATTTCAGCAGGGCTGAAATTAGTGTATTGCAGAAGCGGATGTATAAAAGTTAATCGATGGCAGGGTAACCCATTTTGTCCTCTCAGAGACCAAGGATCTGCTAATGCCTTGGAGTTATATTCCATAGCTTGGCAAGAACGAACAGGATCTATCTTACAATATTCACGATCTACATAACAAAGTAAGAGCAGCAGCCTGATAATTACTATATAGAGACAGTTGTAGATCCTGCAATTTATTGCAGCAGCTGTCAAGGACTTCTTCAAGGATATTAGATTGACAGACATCTACCCAGTTCAGCTTTTAGTCCGATTGTTTATGCTAATTGTGTGATATTCAAGGCAGGTTACCGAGGAATTCATGTAAGCTTGGGTATTTACATACATGAGTTTAGCTTTCTTATTTGTATACTCTCTATATACAGTGCAGACATTCTTTTGTTCAGGAAGCTGCCATGTTCCTGAGAACTAATAAAGCATTCAGATACCCATTTTTGTATATGTTAGAAGCCCAATTTCAGTTTTTTAAATATTGTCACTTGGTTCATATACCCATTTTTGTATGTCAGAATTCCAATTACAGCTTTTTAAATACTGGCTGCCCACTTATTTCGTGGATGATGTATTTGGATTCAATCATGTGGCTCATTGTCAATTATTATTGTATGATATCAATATGAATATTCAGAGTTTTCTAACATAAATTTTTTCACAACTATGGTGAACTTGGAATCCAAATGTGTAATTAATTCATCATGACTGCAATGTAGGGAATACTTTGTTAGATAACTGCCAAGGTTCTTTATTTTTCTGATGAACAGGTTAGGTTGTTCATAATGAAAAATCATGGATGAATTGAAGCACTGGCCATTTTTTTGCTTATATAACTGCCAAGTTTCTTCATTTGTCTGATGAACAAGTCAGGCTGTTCATAATATAAAAGCATGGATGAATTGAACCACTGACCATTTTTTGTTTGGACTAAAAATATGCCCAACTCCAATGTAGATTAAAATAGTCCTTTATTTTTCAAGGTCTTGTCATTTTTTCTGCAATTACGATTAGGCTATATCCAATGTAGATTAAATAGTCTTTATTTTCCAAGGTCTTGTCATTTTTTCTGCAATTATGATAAGGCTATATGCAATTATGGTTAAACTATATACATAGATATATAACGGTCAAGTTTCTCAATCAGCCTGTAGGTCTGGTTCTTTATAAGATAAAAGCGTGGATGAATTGAACACCTGACCAGTAGTTACTTGCATATAGAATATGTCCAAATCCAATGCAAGGCTCTTTATTTTGTAAGAGTTCGGCCAATCACTGAAGCAAAGAAAAAATGATTACTTAGATCTTACGCTATAGTAACACTTCGAGAACACCTGGAGCACCTGGAGCAACACTTCGAGGTAACCTACAGATTAACAGAGCAAGATGTCATCGGGTACAACAATCTTAACCGTTTGAGTCTTTTCTTAAATTTTCATTTTGGCAACTGTGTTCTTCACTTTTCATCCCTGAGAGAAATGAGGAAAAGAGCTTGTAAAACATAAGAGACCATGTTTATCGCCATTGGAGTGCATTATAAATAGTTTGATAATTATTGTATCTTGAAATAAAAGCACTCTGTAATTTGCCTTTTCAACTATCATTACAAATTTACAACAATCTTGGCCCTTTGACTCTGTTTTCACCTTTTTGACTTTTGCACTTTTATTCCTAACTTTATGGCATCTGCATTTTTTTCAAGTTTCAGCTTCGAGAATATGTTCAAATAAGAGCTTGTGAGAATGAGAGAATGTTTAAGCAATATCTGGGATTTTGAAGTCTTTTGCTAGATGAAGAGATGTGTAATAATATGTTTTCTTTTGTAAGAAAATACCTTTTAGTCATCTCAATGATCTTTATATTTGTTCAGGATTTATGGTGTCTCATATTCTTGGTTCTTATTTTTCTCCTTTTCCTGTCAAATGCAGAGATTGTTGTATCTGTGGGTATGTCTATGCCACAAGTGATCTCTCCTTTGTAAAGGGCATTGGCAACAGTTGACAGAACTCAGATGAACAGAGGAAGAAGTTGGTGTTTGTAATGTTCTTTTGTTAAACATATATTTTCTGTTTGGAAGATGTATATCCAGATGCTGAGCTTCCATTTTTGTAGAAGTTTGTTCCCTTGTATTTATTAGAATGTGATTGTTGAATTGGTTAGATCCATGTTTTATGGAAACTAAAGGAACATTACTTCCAGTATGGAGTAGGACTGTGAAATGAAACATTATTGGCTGAGACCATAAGTCCAAAAGCAATGGTCAAATTTCACTGTGATGGTAAAATGTGTTTTGCTTAGAAGGCTACTCCATATCATGTGATACAAAATTCATGTCAGGGACATACCCTGCTCTCTTCATCTGTTTTACAAACTTTCAAACAATGCACATATTTTTTTCTGCTTGAAAGTGTGACCTATCCTCAACAACAAATGTATGCAAACTATTCTTGACCTCTATCTAGCTACCTCATCCCTCCCACCAACCTTTGCATAAATGTATAACAAAGATGCATATGTAACAACATTCTTTGGAAAAATAAATTGGATTTTAAGCATGGTTGTCTTTGGAAATATCAATTGGATTTTAAGCATGGTTGTATTTAGATCTTATTGTCTTTTTTGAGAATTACAAATGATGCAATTTAGGTGTTAATATTGTTCATTTCTCCAATTTTTAAAGGGTTCTAGCTCAATGGAAGAGCGCCTGCTTTACAAGTAGGAGGTTGGTGGTTCGATTCCTCCATGCCCTAATGATATAACAATATTGGTTTTTAATAAAATATATTTTATTATGATTTATTATGGCTATAGGGGTTTTCAAACCGTCTTTGTATGTTTCTATGAGGGGGGTTCTACACTGCCTTCATATGTCACTATGAGGGGGGTTCTATGTTGCTACAATGGGGGTTCTACACTACCTTCATATGTCACTATGAGGGGGATTTAAATTGACCTTGTACATCACTATGAGGGGGTTCGGAATTGACCTTGTATATTACAACAAGGGGGGTTCAAAACCCTCTCTGTCATAGTTTCTATGAGGGAGGTTTATAATCACCCCCAAAGGTTTGTAAGATGGAGTTTTAACGAGGGTTTTGAACTTTCCTCGTAAGTGTATACGAGGGGGGTTTCAATTGACCCGGTCATATGCTTTGGAGAAATCAATTTAATAACGAATGCAGACAAGTGCTTCATCTTGAATTTGTGTAAAGCTTACTGGGTAATCCCTATTGAATCATGAATATGGCGTCCTTCTAAAAAATCACATTGTTCAGAGGACACAATTGTGGAAAAGATGCCCCTAATCATGTTTGTAACTCTACCCCAGCTGGAACTTTGCCCCGCTGGAACTCTACTCCAACTGGAACTCTGCCCCAGCTGGAACTATGCCCTGGTTGGAAATGTGCCTCGGTTGGAACTCTTCCTCTGCTGGAACTTTAACCATTCAACATTACCCACGTAGAAGTCAATTTAGAACCCCCCTTATAGCCATAATAAATCGTAATAAAATATATTTTTTAAAATATCATTACTGCAATATCATTAGGGCACGAAGGAATCGAACCTTCAACCTCCTGCTTGTAAAGCAGGCGCTCTTCCATTGAGCTAGAACCCTTTAAGAATTGGGGAAATGAACAATATTAACACCAAGATTGCATCATTTGTAATTCTAAGAAAAGACTAATAACCCCAACGTTGTTTCTGACTCAGGAGACCTAAGAAAGTAGTCTGAGTGGATATGACCTTATTTAGATATTTGGATATTAACAGATTTTTAAAACATTAAAATATAAAATTCTTAGGTTAGAATAGATAACAGAAACATAAATAACCATTTGATCAACGAACCAAAAACATCAACCAGATACCAAGAAGAAATTGACAAAATAGAAACTCAAGCATTTCCATTATGCCATCAAATAGATGTCTTCGCAAAGTTCTAGCTGGAACTCTGCCCTGGCATGCATGCATGAAACATAAGCCTCTCATAACTCAGGTTCAAATACCCAATCAAACATATGTGTCCTTTATGATAATGCTAGAACGGTAGGAATCCTGTTGGAATTTGGGATTGCTAAATCATAGGTAGAAGTCCTCTTGGAATTTGGGATTGCTAAGTCATAGGTTTTCTGCTAGTTGAAGCTTGTAAGGTGCTTGCGAGCTAGTCTAAAATTTATAGTGGCAACCAATTAAATTATAACTACTGTCAATGAGATTTGAATTAAGGATTTTTCTATATTCAATATTTTTTTTCCCACAGATTTCAATATATATAAATGTTTTTCTTAAACCAACATTGGCATTTAGGAATTTTAAAAAATTGGTGTAAAACGAAAGAGATCTTTACCCCTGTCATAAAAAGATGGATTTTTTTTTTATAAAACACTGAACAGGGCATGGCTCTCTCATAATGGAGTGACCAACAAATTAATTCACTACATATTGATAAAGAAAATTCACATTTGTTTATTCATTGGACCTACAACTAGCTGACGGTGGACTTTTTTTACTGGTTAACCAAAATGATAAATCAGATTGTAGATATTGTATGTAACATAACAGAGTTCAAATTATTAAATTCAATCTGAACAGGCATTGGAAGAACAATTAATTATCCGATTTAATGGAATCTTGGTGGTTGTTTCCCAGCATGTGAAGTAAAAAAAAAACTTCAACAAGTTGGCAAAGGTTGTAATATCAGAAATGCCATGCTTTTAGCAAAGGTTGTAATATCAGAAATGCCATGCTTATGAGTTCTAGGAAAGAGACTAATGTTGAAGAACTAGATTTCCCCTTTTAATTGCACCAAGAGAACTGAGGTGCTATTACAAGCCAGCGTGGCACAAATTTCAACTCTTTGTTGGTGGCTGGTGCAATGTTCATAAAATAAAAAGGAAAAACAATTGCCTCTGGATGTGAGAAAAAATAGACGTGGCCTATCTTAACATTGACTATTTTTGTTATTTTTACCCACAAAACAAGTTTCAACAGAAGACTTTGGAGGTGCTCACGGGAAACAATGGGCGTGTTCAGGGAGACTTTCTCACGTCTGCAAGTGCCCAAGATGTCCCCACCCTTTTCCCGTTTCTAGGACTGGAGAAGAAGTAGAAAGGAAGCACTTACAGACCATTTTTTGTGACTGTTGTAGCATTTGCTGATTTGGTTTGGAATGTCCTTTCTGCGTTTTAGTTTCTACTTCCTATGCAAACAAGAAAGATTGCTCAACATATGATATTAAGAAACCCCAAATCTTTTCTAGTATGTGGAAAGAGTACAAAAATTAAACATGGATGACTAAATTTTAGAGGGTGGATGGGGAAGTAGTGAGCCCTCTTCAACGGACAAACTGTAGCAAAAGGTAATAAAACTTTAGAATTTTGATGACTTATTAATACTAAGGAAAGTTTATAGAATAACACTGTACACATCTGGAAATTTTTTAGGGACTGTTTTGTATCATGGGATTTTATTCATGGTTATGGATGCATACATCTTGAAATGTTGTTGAATAAGGGGATGGTAAGTTTACGATATCTGGAAATGGTAGTTCCTTTAAGTGGCGAGGAAAAAAGCTACTTTGGTATTTTTCATTTTGATTTTAATATTAGGTCTGGAAAATCACGACTGATTCAATTAGGGAAACTAACTAATAAACAATTATTTGCTAGATTTTTATTGCAAAGACAATTCCAAGATATGTTCTTGCCGAGGAGATAAAAATATTTTTTATTGGGACGTGTCAACTGGGCGCATGATTCGAAAATTCCGTGGACATGATAATGAGGTTAATTATTTTCTAGTTGAGTTGTCCATATGAAAGAGGAGGCAAAGTTCCAGCCCGGGCAGAGTTCCATGCACGGCAAAGTTCCAGCCGGGGTAGAGTTCCATGCATGGCAAAGTTCCAACTGGGGCAGAGTTCCAGCCGGGGCAGAGTTCCATGCACGGCAAAGTTCCAGCCGGGGTAGAGTTCCATGCATGGCAAAGTTCCAACTGGGGCAGAGTTCCAGCCAGGGCAGAGTTCCAGCCGGGGCAAAGTTCCAACCGGGCAAAGATCCATGCAGGGAAAAGTTCCAAGCAAGGCAGAGTTCCAGGTAGGGCAAAGTTCCAGGTAGGGCAGAGTTCCATGCGCGGCAATGATCCAGCTATGGTAGAGTTCCAGGCGGGGCATAGTTCTCAGGGCTCAAAGGTCAATACAAGGTATCGTAACGTATATTTGTCCACCATTAGGACATTTTATACGCCAATGTTAAGTTTCAAGGCTTTGACAATGCTAGGGAAGGAAATCACGGGCTAGGGCAGAGTTCCAGCCGGGGCAGAGTTCCAGCCCGGGCAGAGTTCCAGGCAGGGCAGAGTTCCATGCACGGCAAAGTTCCAACCGAGGCAAAGTTCCAGCCAGGGTAGAGTTCCATGCACGACAAAGTTCCAACTGGGGCAGAGTTCCATGCAGGGCAGAGTTCCAGCTGGGTAGAGTTCCATGCACGACAAAGTTCCAACCGGGGCAGAGTTCCATGCAGGGCAGAGTTACAGCCAGGGCAGAGTTCCAGGCGGCCATGGTTTCAGGAGAGGAAAAGTCCCAGCCCAGGCAGAGTTCCATGCATGGAAAAGTTCCAGCCGGGGTAGAGTTCCATGCATGGCAAAGTTCCAACCGGGGCAGAGTTCCATGCAGGGCAGAGTTCCAGGTGGCCATGGTTTCAGGCGAGGAAAAGTTCCAGCCCGGGCAGAGTTCCATGCACGGCAAAGTTCCAGCTGGGGTAGAGTTCCATGCATGGCAAAGTTCCAACCGAGGCAGAGTTCCATGCAGGGCAGAGTTCCATCCGGGGCAGAGTTCCATGCACGGCAGAGTTCCATGCATGGCAAAGTTCCAACCGGAGCAGAGTTCCATGCAGGGCAGAGTTCCAACCAGGGCAGAGTTCCAGCCCGGGCAGAGTTCCATGCAGGGCAGAGTTCCAGGCGGCCATGGTTTCAGGCAAGGAAAAGTTCCAGTCAAGGTAGAGTTCCAGCCCAGGCAGAGTTCCAGCCAGGGCAGAGTTCCAGCTCAGGCAGAGTTCCAACCGAGGCACAGTTCCAGCCCGGGCAGAGTTCCAGGTAGGGCAGAGTTCCAGCTGGGGTAGAGTTCCAGCCCGGGCAGAGTTCCAGGCGGGGCAGAGTTCAATGCACGGCAAAGTTCCAACCGAGGCAAAGTTCCATCCCGGGCAGAGTTCCATGCAGGGCAGAGTTCCAGGCGGCCATGGTTTCAGGCGAGGCAAAGTTCCAATCAAGGTAGAGTTCCAGACCGGGAAAAGTTCCAGGTAGGGCAGAGTTCCAGCCTGGGCAGAGTTCCAGTGGGGTAGAGTTCCATGCACAACAAAGTTCCAACCAGGGCAGAGTTCCATGCAGGGCAGAGTTACAGCCAGGGCAGAGTTCCAGGCGGCCATGGTTTCAGGCGAGGCAAAGTTCCATGTAGGGCAAAGTTCCAGGTTGGGCAGAGTTTCATGCGCAGCAATGATCCAGTTATGGCAGAGTTCCATGCGGGGCATAGTTCTTAGGGATCAAAGGTCAATACAAGGTATCATAATGTATATTTGTCCACCCTTAGGACATTTTATTCGCCAATGATAAGTTTCAAGGCTTTGACAATGCTAGGGAAGGAAATCAAGGGCTATAGGCTTTCATTGAAGCTTCTAGGGTTAATTGGCCATGAACGAGGTTTCAAACCACCATATAAGCGAAACAAGATACAGATCAATGAACCAAATAGATCAACCAGAAACCAAGAAGAAATTTACAAAATAAAAACTCAAGCATTTCCATTATGCCATCCAGGGTAAAGTTCCATGCAAGGCATAGTTCTGGCCGGGGCAGAGTTCCAACAAGGGCAGAGTTCCATGCAGGGAAGAGTTCTAAGCGACCATGGTTTGAGGCGAGGTAGAGTTCCAAGTAGGGCAGAGTTCCAGCCCGGGCAGAGCTCCAACCGGGACAGAGTTCCAGGCAAGCATAGTTTCAGGTGGGGCAGAGTTCCAACAAGGGCAGAGTTCCAGCCAGGGAAAAGATCCATGCATGGTAGAGTTCCAAACGAGGCAGAGTTCTAGGTAGGGCAGAGTTCCAGCCGGGGCAGAGTTCCAGCCGGGCAAAGATCCATGCAAGGCAGAGTTCCAAACGAGGCAGAGTTCCATGTAGGGCAAAGTTCCAGACAAGGCAAAGTTCGAGGTAGGTTTCCATGTGCGGAAATGATCTTTGTATACTTTTAATCCCACTGCATTCAAACTGTTTGAAGGAATGTAAGCACATGGCTATATTCCAGGCATCATAAGCTTCAATAGCCACATCAAAGGGATTTGGAGGAATGAAAAAATTGACAATGAGGTCAAGCTTTTCGTCCAAATGATGAGGAAACAACGAGCTCCCAATCTTCTTACATATAATACCTGGTAGATGGGTTCTAAAAGACAAAGAAATCCAATCGGGCAGAGTTCCATGCGTGGCGGAGTTCCAGCTGGGAAAGAGGCAAGTGCTTGCCTAACCTGTACTTGTTAGCTTAGTCTGATAGAATCCATGAAAGTGCCCATGATCATGCCTTCCATATCATGGAAATATTTCAGCATTATAACTTCAAACACGTATTTCTCTCTTAGTTAGTCTTTGTTTGTTGATTCGTTCTAGATGTATAGCTTACCGACTTCCAGCAGGGGTAGAGTTCCATGCACGGCAAAGTTCCAACTGGGGCAGAGTTCCATGCAGCGCAGAGATCCAACCAGGTAAAAGATCCATGCAGGGTAGAGTTCCAGACGGGGTATAGTTCCAGGTAGGGCAGAGTTCCATCCAAGGCATATTTCCAGGTAGGGCAAAGTTCTAGCCGAGTCAGAGTTCCAGCCGAGGCAGAGTTCCAACTGGGGTAGAGTTCCATGCACGACAAAGTTCCAACCGGGGCAGAGTTCCATGCAGGGCAGAGTTCCAGGCGGCCATGGTTTCAGGCGAGGCAAAGTCAAGGTAGAGTTCCAGCCCAGGCAGAGTTCCAGGTAGGGCAGAGTTCCAGCCGGGGTAGAGTTCCATGCATCAAAAAAGTTTCAACCGTGGCAGAGTTCCATGCAGGGCAGAGTTCCAACCGGGGCAGAGTTCCAAGCGGCCATGGTTTCAGGAAAGGCAAAGTTCCACTCAAGGTAGAGTTCCAGCCCGGGCAGAGTTCCATGCATGACAAAGTTCCAGCCGAGGTAGAGTTCCATGCACGACAAAGTTCCAACCGGGGCAGAGTTCCATGCAGGGCAGAGTTCCAGCCAGGAAAAAGATCCATGCAGGGTAGAGTTTAAAACGGGGCAGAGTTCCAAGTAGGGTAGATTTCCAGCCAGGGCAGAGTTCCAGTCGGGGCAGAGTTCCAGCCGAGCAAAGATCCATGTAGGGCAGAGTTCCAAGCGAGGCAAAGTTCCATGTAGGGCAAAGTTCCAGGTAGGGCAGAGTTCCATGCGCGGCAATGATCCAGCTATGGCAGAGTTTCAGGCGGGGCATAGTTCTTAGGGCTCAAAGGTCAATACAAGGTATCGTAACGTATATTTGTCCACCATTAGGACATTTTATACGCCAATGATAAGTTTCAAGGATTTGACAATGCTAGGGAAGGAAATCAAGGGCTATAGGCTTTCATTGAAGCTTCTAGGGTTAATTAGCCATGAACGAGGTTTCAAACCACCATATAAGCGAAACAAGATACAGATCAATGAACCAAATAGATCAACCAGAAACCAAGAAGAAATTTACAAAATAGAAACTCAAGCATTTCCATTATGCCATCCAGGGTAAAGTTCCATGCAAGGCAGAGTTCCAGCCGGGGCAGAGTTCCAACCGGGGTGGAGTTCCATTCAGGGTAGAGTTCTAAGCGACCATGGTTTCAGGCGAGGCAGAGTTCCAGGTAGGGCAGAGTTCCAGCCCGGGCAGAGTTCCAACCAGGGCAGAGTTCCAGGCAAGCATAGTTTCAGGTGGGGCAAAGGTCCATCCTAGGCAAAATTTCAGCCGAGGCAGAGTTCTAGGCGGGGTAGAGTTCCATGCACGGCAGAGTTCCAGCCGGGTAGAGTTCCATGCACGACAAAGTTCCAACCGAGGCAGAGTTCCATGCAAGGCAGAGTTACAAACGGGGCAGAGTTCCAGGCAGCCATGGTTTCAGGCGAGGCAATGTTTCAGTCAAGGTAGAGTTCCATCCCAGGCAGTGTTCCAACCGGGGCAGAGTTCCAGCCCGGGCAAAGTTCCATGAGAGCATAGTTTAAGGTGGGGCAAAGTTCCATCCTAGGCAAAGTTTCAACCGAGGCAGAGTTCCAGGCGGGGCAGAGTTCCATGCACAGCAAAGTTTCAGCCGAGGCAGAGTTCCAGCCAGGGCAGAGTTCCAGCCAGGGCAGAGTTCCAGCCAGGGGAAAGATCCATGTAGGGTAGAGTTCCAGACGGGGCAGAGTTCCAGGTAGGGCATAGTTCCAGGCGGGGTAGAGTTCCATGCACGGCAAAGTTCCAACCGAGGCAAAGTTCCAGCCGGGGTAGAGTTCCATGCACGACAAAGTTCCATGCAGGGCAGAGTTCCAGCCAGGGAAAAGATCCATGCAGGGTAGAGTTCCATACGGGGCAGACTATTTTTTAGGGGTTCGTTGAGAGTTGGAGTCTTTTAGATTATGCCATTGACTTTAGCTGTGTTCTAATTCTTCCAACGACAGACAGTGGTGAAGAGAATGGTTGCTTGCACTTCGTCCATGCTCGAGAATTGGCAAGAGATGATGTCTCAGGCAGACTCTCATGGCAAAGAAATCAATGTTCATAGTGAGTTGAGAGCATTAACAACAGACATCATATCACATACTGCATTCAGCAGCAATTACAATGAAGGCAAATAAGTATTTGAATTGCAGAGAGAATTACAAGAAATGGCTGCTCAAGCGGAATGATCTGTCTTTATCTCAGGAAGCCAGTAATTACAATATAATTATCTTTACATTGTATAGTTTTGCATCAGACTAAAAATTCATTACTGCTTGCAGTTATGTTCATGTTTTCTTTTAACGTCCATTGGGACCTGCTGTTCTATGGGCTAGTGCCATAATGCATATAATATTTACTTAATGTCTACTGAAAGCTGTAAGTAATCCATAGAGATTCTAGACAAACATTAATGCTTTGGAATACTTATAATTAAGGATTGTGGGCTTATAATCCTAGAATTTTTGGCGTTTCCCCGCTCCCATGCTCCCGTGTCCCGGAAACTTGGTGGAACACTGATTAAATTTGATCTAACAGCGAAAGGCAACCCAAGACTGGTAGTGTATAGAGGAGCAATAAGGAATCAAAGGGAAATCTTACCATGGACAGAAATAATTGCACTGAGATCAATGCTCTAAAAGGAGGGATTAAAACCTGTTTACATTTAAAAAAACAAATTATTGTAGGAGACTAATGAATAGAATTTTTTTACCTATTGATCAGAGACTAGTAAATCAAATTGACTGGGTCAGGAAAGCAGAGGAAGGTTTGACTGAGGTTGAATGTATCCATGTTAGAAGAGTGGCCAATAAGTTCGCTGACTGGCTTGCAAATAAGGAAGTGGCAATGGAGAACTATGACCATCTACTTGAAATCAATGTTCTAAAAGAGGAATAGGAGTGGAAAGATTGATTATATAAATGCAATACATGAAATAATTACGTTCTTAGTTAAATATGATTTTTTCAAATAGTTTTTATTTTGTTTCAATAAATACCTTGAAGCCTAAATGTCTTTTTTAAGTTTTTCATTAGAAAAATAACTGGTTTGGAAGGCCAACATACCACTCTGTTTAGTGAGGCATCATGGAGCGTTCAATGCTCCTTGGTTGTAGGGATGGCCAGCTTGCTACAGAATTTATGGCAACTAATTTGGCCTGTAACATCAAGCACTATTTCAGCTGACTCAATTTGATCCTTGTCCAAAGTAATTCATCGACCCTAGATTGGCAAGGCATTTTATCCTGCAAGTCCATCTCCTGCTCCAAGAATTGGATTGGCTTTTGGAACAGAGGAACAGGGGAAGGTGGAGGGAAGGAAAAGAAGAATAAGGTACCTATCAGAAGCAGGGGCAAGGAAAGATATAAAATTCCTAACTTTGTGCAGTACATTCAAACATGAAGTTCATTTGGCCTTGGGAGGTTTGGATTATCAACTATCCAGATAGAGGATAAATACAAGGAAATTTGGAAAGATGTCCAACTCCAAATACAAGGAAACTCACATGTATGTGAGGAACATTCAACAAAGCCTCGATTACCTGAAAGATTGCCTAGAAAAGTATGTGGTATGCGAGTTCACGCCGAGAAAAGAAGTGCAAGAGCCTCTTCCGAGAGGTAATGGAGTTGAAGAACTCTCAGCCAACCAAGACAGTGGAAGACAAAGACTCTTTGAAGTTTGGACAATTTGTCCCAGAGAGATCAGCAATGTCCAACATAAGACTTACTTGACTCAGGTTTTCTAGTAGAATTGCCAACAGGAAATTTTAAAGCTGTCCTTTAGGAAAACTGAGAATTTGGCTTAAAACTCTGGAAAAATAGTCCTAGCCTTCAGTGGAGGTTCAATCCTGCTATCTTTGGCTTTTTTTTTCCTGTATATTTGCACTGAGAAAAAAGAGAAGCATTCTACAGCGCAGTAAGGCCAAGATGTGTAACATCCATGTGTAATGCGTATAAATCAAGAGTCAAAATATAAATTGAATTTAACATAAACAGAAAATTTTAAAAAAAATCAGAGCATTAATTTTATATATAATATATAAATAAACTTACATCCATATTAACTATAGATATTCTAATTAATGAAAGATTTGCATGTCAATTTCTTTTTATCTCTCTATGTGTGATAAATCTAAAGTTTAGATGGATCTAATCTGGTTTTATTAAAATTTAGTTGACATTCGCACATTCAAATGCTTCTGAGATCACAGTTTAAATTTCACTTTTACAAAAGTTCACTATTACCTCAGAAATTAAGACAAAATAACGTAACTCTAAGCTCTAAACAACGAGAAACACTACTAGCAATATATCACAGGTGTGCAAAATAAGCTTGAAATTGGACCAGAGATACTAATTTAGCATTGTTTCAATCCAGAAGTTAAGACTTTAGTCCAATTTGGCATTTTGATCTATTTATGGTGGTGATGATGATAATTATTAACGTCTACTGAGACCAACTTTGGTCTATCAGACCTTAAGAAAGGTCTATCGAATCTAAATTGATTCAAATGTTATGACAAAAACATCCCTTGCAAAGGAATTTTTTTCATCTCAAGAAGCAGACCAACCTCCCCTCACTCTAGAGTCTGATATGGTCAACAACAATGCAAACATTTTCTGGGATTCAAAATCTATCCAAAGTCTCTCTTTAGCCTATTCATTTCCTTTTAGCTTAAATCTATCTAGAGGGAGGGGGATTCCAAATCCTGAAGTAGCAGAAGTAGGATTGATTCATAAATTTTTGTACAAGCAAAAAATATCATCAGTTTATAGCAAGGTAATGCTGCTGTTTATTGCTGGATGCAGTTCCTACTGCTCTATGCTACTAAACTTATTGACATAGTAAATATGGAAAATTTGAAATTTCACAAGGAAATTAAAGAGAGCTTGATCTGAAACGTAGCAAGGATTTGACTAAAGATGTAGTTGACTCTTGGATATTATGTTTTTGTTTTATGTGGTTGTAATCGATAACTTTGAAAGGATAAAGGACCTCTAATATTATAATGTTTGTATCCTAAATGTTACATCTGCTGCAGTGTTTCCAGTCAGTTATAGACGGACTCATGCTTTTTTTTATGAAAATGAAAATGTTTCAAAGAGTGTTTTGGCGTGATGATTATAAAGGATTAGTAGGATGGTAAAGATGAAAATCTCTTTGTACGTGTATTATGATCTAGCAGTCTTTATGTTTCTCACCATAATATAGCAAATTTAATTCAATAGAGAAGTGTAGATATTAGTCACCAAAGGAGCGATCAGAAATCCCCCATCTTTTCCCCTTTTTTCACTCAACCCATGAATGGGTTGGACAGACAATTAAGGTGGAATTCATGACAACCTCGGGTGAAATATTTTTTTTAATTTTTGCTGGAGTAAATATAAAACCAATTGATTCAAGCATTGTCAAATATTTTTTCCTAAATTCTATCTGACATTTAACCTCCCCGTTTTATACTTCATAGACACTTTACAATCATTTGAAATAAAATCTGAAAGATTTCTCGACCTTGAAATTCAGGTGGAGAAAGAACCTTTTCTTTGGAACATAGCATACCAATGTTTTACAGTATGTTCCTTTCTCAAATGTGTTCTTCATTTAGACGCCTCCTTTACTTGGAGTAAATATAAAACCAATTGAACCAATCATTGTCATATATTTTTGCCTATGCTATGTGACATTTAGCCTCCACCTTTTATACTTATAGACACATTACATTCCTTTGAACTAAAGCCTAAAAGATTTCTTCAGCCTTAAAATTCAGGTGGAGAAAGAATCTTTGCTTTGAAATATAGCATACCAATATTTTACAGTATGCCTCATTGCTTAATTGTGTCGCATATTTAGACACTCCTATTTCCTAGGCTTAGCTTGACCCATATAGATAGGAATAAGCTATCTACCGAACCATTTGCACCGGGGCCCATTGATGATGTCTAATGGATAACTTACTCTGTTACCCTCTCACCAAGACTTACCCCATTTGATTTACAAAAACTTCCAGCTTTGTAGGAGATTATAGAATAGTGTATGC
>LPNX010410288.1:21341-53970 GCA_001517045.1 Pseudotsuga menziesii
AGATGGCATCAGTGGACCCGGGTGCAAATGGTCGAGTAGATAGCTTACTCCATATAGATATCGTGTCTCCCTCAATAGAAGTTGCAAGGTGGCTTTGCACCTCTTGGGTTGTTCTGCAATGTTGATGAGGGCAGCTGATAAGTCCTTTATTGGTTGTTTTCCTTTTTTTCTCACTTTATATATTATTGAAATTCTATTTTTTCCTGCCCTTATATTCAGTAGGTAAGCTACACAACAGTAATTGAATTCCATTAATGGAACTTTCCTCAGTTTTAAACTAGCAACTGGTCCAAGCCTTTGATTCCATGTCATTAAACACAATTGATTATGTTAGAAACAAACATCTTAGGAGCCAACCATTCCTCCTATAAATTCAAGTAACCTTTGTTGAAGCTTGGAGCTTTGAAAGTCCATGGATACCTTTATCACAAGAACCAGACCAACCAGAAAACTGAAGAGTCTTTCGGGATTCCATTTGCTAAATTCCAAAGAACCCTCTGTCTTTGAAAATCTAATTCAATTCCAATGTGTATAGCTCAGCTCTAAAAGTTAATAAAATTATCTAATTTATTATCCAGCTTCATCCTATTCGTGGCTTCTTCAAGATGTATTATTCTAGCTCAGGCAGAAATCAGCGAAACTTTAAAGATCAATGCCACAAAATGAATCTTTTTCTATTACCATCTGTATATTTATTGCCAAGTATATTGCTCTCAACATATCTAAACAGTAGAAGGAATAATAGCAATATTGCTTTGAAGTTTGAACTTTTTTTCATTTTACATAGAGGATTCTGGCCAGCCTCATGCTTGGGTACATTCGATGTCCATGACTATTCAATTATTGTCATTAATATTCAACCATTGAAATGCACGTAACAGAGGAGGGAACTCTACACATTGTTCCTATCTGTTTTTCCTCGAGGCATAATCTAAATCCAACATCATATTTGGTGCTGTTCTGGAAAGGCTATTTATTTCAAATAAAAAACGCTAAATTGCCACAAGATATGCCTTTGAACTAAAAAGTATAAACGCGTTAAATAATGGGTCTACTCTATCTAAATCCAATCATTACACACCCAGTGAGCGAGCATTAAGAGATTGCCAATAAAAAGAACAATTTGAATGAACGAGTTTCTGACCTGAGTAACGAAACAAACAAAGAAATACGTTTCTTTTCAATAGTAGACCAGACTAAGACTCAGTATGTAGTTACTTCTTTTCATTAGAGATTCACAATTTGGAATTTCCCTAGTAAATGATGTAAGACATTAGCTGTTAAAAACAAGTTGGGAAGAATCAAGAATCAATGATTACAATGATAATTGATATGTTCACAGGCAAATGGTAGGGAATTTCTGAATGAATGAAACAGTAATTGGTATTAATAAATCTTCTGATGCAGGCTAGAGTGTTCAGATTAGCAGGGATTACAAACTTACCTATTAGCTTTCCTAACCAAGAATTGCTTTAAGAATCTCTTCAATCTTCCAGCGACCCCTCCTCTCCGTTGCAAGCTTCCCTACTTTAACATCTCGAGCTTGCCAGATCAATTTGAAGGATTCTTCGCAGGTTCGCCTCAACCTCGAACGGTTTCTCAGATTTTTGAAACAAGAAATACAAACAGGTGGTCACGAAGTTGAATCTCTTCAATCTTCCCCTTAATTCTTGTTGTTTAATGTATAATGAGTAGAGCGGACTGCTGCAGGGGATCATTGCAGGGAGAGGGTATCATTGCAGGGCGTGGGTTCACGGTCAACGAGAGTTTGAATTGTGGTGGGAGGGATTAGGTGGCGGGCACAGGATGGGACAGGATTGGACGTGATGGCGGAGAAACGGACAGGCGTTCGTAGTTGACGGCAAATGGAGAAACGGACGCGGTTTGCGACAGGGCCAGGAACGGAGAGGAGGGGTCGTCGGCGGTGGTCGGAGCGCCGGCGTGACGGTTGCCGCCGGGAAAAATCGTCACGTCGGTAGCCCAATCCAAAAAAAAATCAGTTAAATATGTAGCTAGACATGGAAAACCCACACTTAAACCCCTTTAACTGAGAGAATATAAAGAATAATTTTTTTCCCAAATTGCCATTTATCCAACCACAAACTATATAAATGTGCTAAATGTGCTAATTCATTTTCTACAGGAAATTCCAAAACTTGGTTTTTCATATTAATGTCTATTATAAGTTTCAATTGTAAGTTTTAACCTTGGATTAAACCGTCAGTGTCAAATTCGGCGACACTAGCCAAAGCCAAGAAAAATACAGGCGTTTTAAAATGTCTTTTTATTACATAATCTTATATTAGAAAGAGATCGAGCGATAAAGTTGGAACAGTCTGATTGAAGCATAAGTAAATTTTTTTTAATTTAATGTAATATTAATGGTGACGTCACTTCCTTGGAATATAATTGTTAGTTTTAATTTAATATGATCGAATTATTTCGGTTGATGAACGATTAAATTTGGTCAATGGCCTTTGGATAAACATTCTGCAGCGTAGAACTCTTGAGGGAAACCTGAAACAGCTGGAAATATTAAAGAAAAGGTAAAATTGAACTATTTTTTTAAAAACTGAAAAAAATGACTGAATTTGTCCATTGACAACATGATTGAAATGCGGTTATTAAAGAAAGGGTGTTGTGATTGGAATCTTGGGAATGTTAAATTATGTTACTAGTCTCAGGTCTCAGGCTAGCAGGGACTCTATGAAAGGCCTTGCTGTCATTTTAATTTAAAAGCACATAAATCTAAACAACTTTCAACATTTTATTCTAAATTTACATTGGCATTTATTAAAAAATGCTTTTGATAAGCAGATCAATATACAATCATCTTTGTTTCAACAAATCAACAAAATTTCTTCTTATTTGGCCTCATATCGAGGCACATGGTTCATTTTTCCTAGAATAGCTTATAATAAAATTGAGCTTCGTGCATGCATTTTTAGAAAACAAAGTAATGCTAGATAATTTCTAGCATGAATTCTTAACATTTATTGTTAGATTGTTATTCTACTATGTAGCAAAAGCACATCCTACTATTCTTTTATGCCATCACAACTGTTGTTTTTCCATGACAGGTGTTGTATTGCAATGTAATGCATGCACGGCTTGACATATTCGCCGAGGAAAGAAACAAATGATAAATTTAAGTAACTCACATATTTCATGCTAGTCACAGGGCTTCATCTTCAGTAATGTAGGATGTTTCCTGTAGCACATCAAAGGGACATATTGTGGAGCTTAGTCGTCTGGACTCGATCCTGTACACACAAAGAGGAAGCAAAATGTATTCTTTTCTGATAGCCAAAACCAAGCCGACTAAACTTGGGTTTAGGGCTCAATCAATATTTAAAAATTTCACTTTTTAACTCCGACCTATTTTTACTGCGATCACCTTTTTGCTGCGACCAAGTTGATGCGATCAAACCCAGTTAACAAGTAGTTGCGATCAAGTTGATGCCTGATGCAATCAAGTTATCTACGATCAAGTTGATGCGATCAACTTATCTGCGATTAGGATGATAGAATATGCTTATTACTCTAAAGACTTAAGAAATTACAAATACTTTTCACCTGCGAGTAAGATGAAGTAAAATGACCACATTTACAAATCCAAATAACTTATGGAAAACATATGCCCAAATATGTAGGAATATTTGAGTCGAACAAAGTGCGGTAAAACCTGGAACTTTCACGCGGTGAGATTTTTATGGGTTCTTGTTCTTTTACTTATCAGCAATTGTAAAAGACATTTACAAAGGTAAATCTGGAAACATGTGCGGCCAAATAATCATGAATTCAAGCACAAACTATTTCATATATTTAACTATGCGGAAATACAAAGTAATACAAAATTGTCTGTTACAAACTCGTCTGTCTACAGAGCTTCAGCTCTTCGGCTAAATCACATGCACAGAAGCTTGAGCTTCGACTTCTCTTTCTCACCCTGAGTTCCTCTGCTCTATGTGTCTGCATCTGTGTTCCTGTGTTCGTGTTCTTTTTCTGTCTGTAAAAACTAAATTACAAAATGCTTCTTCTATTTATAGGCAATTTGAGAATTGCTTCAGCATAGGCCGACTTACTTGCCGACTTACTTTCCATTAAACACCGCAATAACTATCTACCTAACAACTTAACTTTTGAAATAAATTCGACTGAGTTACGCTGCCTACTCGAGGAATTTTTCTTCTTGTCAGACTGACAGACAAGATCTCGATTTGTACAGCCTCTGAAAAAGTCGACTGAAAAATCAAGTGCAGATCTGCGAGTAATTACATTTTTCCAACACTCCCCCTTAATTATGAGCAGATGGGGATTTTTAAAACAAAATTTACAAAATGTTACAGAGCTTAGACATGCTCTGTTTATGACAGAGTTCACTGTGGAGAACTTGTCATTCCAAGATAACTACGCAGATACTGGAATGTGTCCTTTGCCAATGGCTTTGTGAAGATGTCTGCAAGTTAGTCTCCAGACCTGCAAAATTCCAAACAAATTTCCTTGTCGTTCACCAACTCTCTTATAAAATGAAACCTTGTGTCGATGTACTTGGTTCTCTTGTGAAACACATGATTCTTTGATAATGCTATGGCTGAATTGTTGTCACAGAATATTGTTGTTGGTTCTTGATGGTTCTGTGACAAGTATTTTAAGACTCTCCTCATCCAGAAAGCTTGACATGCAGCACTTGTTGCTGCAACATACTGTGCTTCAGCTGAAGATAGAGTTACTATGGGATGTTTCTTTGAAGCCCATGAAACAACACCTGTACCAAAATGAAATGTGTATCCAGATGTGCTTTTCCTGTCATCTATGTTGCCTCCATTGTCACTGTCAGTGTAACCAATGAGTTTAAAATTTTCTGAGGTTGAATACATAATACCAAGGTCTTTTGTGCCACTTACGTACCTCAAAATTCTTTACCTGCTTGCCAATGTGAGTCTTTTGGTGACTCCATGAACCTTAAGATCAGACTTACTCCATACATAATGTCTGGTCTTGTTGCTGTCAAATACATAAGGCTGCCAACAAGCCTTTTGAACAGCATAGGATATACAGTGGATCCTTCATCATCCTTACTCAATTTTAAACCTGTTATCCTTGGTGTTCGGGCTGTCTTGCAGTTAGACATGTTAAACCTTTTTAGAACTTCACTTGCATACTTAGACTGTGATATAAAAATACCACTTTCAGACTGCTGAACTTCAATGCCTATAAAAAACTTCATAAGCCCCAGATCAGTCATTTCAAATTCACTTTCCATGACTGTTTTAAAATCTGCTATGCCATAATCACCAGTAAATATTAAATCATCTACATACAGGCAGACAATTAACATTTTACCTTTCTCATCGACTTTGGTGTATAAAGTCAGTTCACTTTCACTTCTGTGAAATCCATTTTCAATGAGATAGGAATCAATACGACTATACCAAGCTCTAGAAGCTTGCTTCAAACCATATAATGCCTTTTTCAGCCTGTACACTTTGTTCTCTTGACCTGGAACTTCATACCCTTGTGGTTGTTCCACATATACTTCCTCTTCTAGATAGCCATTTAAGAATGCCGACTTGACATCCATTTGATGAACATACCATTTGTTTTGTGTGGCAATGGCCAAAACTATTCTGACTATATCCATGCGTGCAACAGGAGCAAACGTTTCATTGAAGTCGATGCCGGGTTGCTGTGTGAACTCTCTTGCTTCCATTCTTGCCTTGTGCTTTTGCACATTCCCATCAGCATCTTGCTTTGTCTTATAAATCCATTTGACACTGATTACATCCTTGTCTTTTGGTACATTGACCAGTTCCCATGTCTGGTTTTTCTCAATGCATTCCATTTCTTCATCCATGGCTTGTGCCCATACTTCTTCTTCAACAGATTCTTCAAATGTTAGTGGATCATATATAGGGGAAAATAATGCAAACAGAGAGAATGAATTAGGTGTACCAGCTTCATATATCTCTCGCAGACTTCTTGTCTTCACCAGTTCTGTCGATGTTGACCTCGACGAAATGCTTGATGGAGTCTGTTGTCCTCTTGGTGTACTTGTCAGTGTAGCTTGAGCTGCTACTTGTGTCGATGGTCCTTGTGCTGAACCATGTCTTGGTGTCCTGGGAGTCGACGGTGCTGCGACCGATTGACTTACATGTGGTATTTGAACCACTTCCTCTTCCATATCATCATTGTCAATGTTCAACACAATCTTGACATTTGTGTCGACGGTTCCATCCCATGATTCATTCTCGACAAATTGAACATCCGGCTGATTATGACTTTCCTTGTGACGGGGTCATACAACTTGTATGATTTTGTGTCTTCTGAATAGCCTACAAAAATACATTTCTGTCCCTTCTTGTCTAGCTTCCTTCTGAGCTCATCTGGAATATGAGCATATGCAACACAACCAAAAAATTTTAAATGTGAGACACTATGATTCATACCTGTCCATGCTTCTTGGGGAACTTTGTTCTTCACACTCTTTGTCGGACATCGGTTCATAATGTATACAGCAGTTGCGACTGCTTCACCCCAATACTCATTTGGCAAATGCTTGGCTGCCAACATGTTGCGTGCCATCTCCATGATGGTTTTGTTCTTTCTTTCAGCTATGCCATTCTGCTGAGGTGTATACCATGTAGTGAATTGTTTATGTATGCCATGGGTCTTGCAAAAATTCAGAAATTCATTTGAAACATATTCACCTCCTCTGTCGGTCCTTAAAATCTTGATGTGGTGACCACTCTGGTTCTCCACCAGTGCCTTGAACTGATGAAAATAACTAAATGCTTCAGATTTGTGTTTCAAGAAATATACCCATGTCTTTCTTGAGTAGTCATCAATAAAGGTTAGAAAATACTTGCAGTCACCAATGGATGATGTCTGCATTGGACCACAAATGTCAGAGTGCACAATTTCAAGTGGTGTGCGTGCTCTATAGGACTTTCCGACTGGAAATGTCTCTCTGTGCTACTTGCAAAAAATG
This sequence comes from Pseudotsuga menziesii, assembly GCA_001517045.1. Classification (NCBI taxonomy): domain Eukaryota; kingdom Viridiplantae; phylum Streptophyta; class Pinopsida; order Pinales; family Pinaceae; genus Pseudotsuga; species Pseudotsuga menziesii. Next base: position 28,333 of record LPNX010410288.1, read on the forward strand.
CAGCCTTCACAAGCCCTCTCTAGTCTGTCGATCAATGGTAATCCCTTCACCATATTCTTTGTGTGCAGTAGCTTCAGCCCACCAAAATTCAGATGTCCAAAACTGAAATGCCACAACCAGGATTCATCCTGAACTTCTGTCTGAAATGCAGCTTGCAAATTAGCGCTGCAATTTTCTCTCTTGTCGAGGATCTCGACTGTTTCTTCACTTTCTGCCTTGAATGCAGCTCCTGTCTTTGTCTTCCCTTTTATGTTGGGAACTATCCTCAATGGAAACAAGTGGTTGCTTGTCATTGGCACTTTTTCTATCAGCTGGTCGCTTGGACGCTTGTTTTTTATCACACAGTGTTCATCTTCCATGTAGACTCTGTAGCCTTTTTGTAACAACTGTCCAATGCTTAACAAATTATGTTTCAGACCATCAACATGATAGATATCAGGGATATACTTACTCTCCCCCTGTTTGCTTAGAATATCAACAGTGCATTTTCCTAAGACAGTGACTTGGATATTGTTTCCAAGTGTAACATCAGTTTTAACTGAAGTGTCTAGACTGGAAAACAGATCTAAATTAACAGTCATATGGTTACTGCATCCTGAGTCTAAGTACCATATGTCATGTGGACTTTCTTGAACAGCATTGCATTCAAGTGGAGATGTTGATGCCATTAACATTGCACCTGTCGAAGTCTTGGTGCTGGTCAACTGACTTGGGATTTGTCTTCCTTGGTCATATTACTTCTTCCTGCATTCATATGCACAATGACCAAACTTCTTACAGTAATGACATTGAATTTTTTATTTATCAAACCTTTGGCCACTTGGCTGACTTGGGTTCTGGTTATCTCCTCTGCCACCGACATTTGCAGGACTTCTGCCTCGTCCTCCTCTTGAAGAACTTCTTCCTCTACCTCTGAAGTTGTTTCTCCCCCTGCCTCTACCACGGCTTATGGATGAATGTGCTGCAAATGCACTTTCCAATGATGTATGTGATCTGCTGATTCTGTGTTCATGATTGATGAGTGAAGCTTGCAGCTCATCAATGCTAAATGTTGACATGTATGTGTGTTCCTCTAAGGTCACAACCAAGTTTTCAAATCTTGGGGGAAGACTTCTGAGAATTTTTTCAACAACCCTTTGGTCTGATACAGGTTCTCCATGAGATTTCAGTTGGTTTATCAACCCAACAACTCTGGTGTAGAATGTGTCTACATTCTCTGAATCTTTCATGCACAGTGATTCAAAATCTTTTCTCATAATTTGCAGCTTGGATGTCTTTACCTTATTCAAACCTTGCTAGGCAGTCTCCAATGTGTCCCATGCTTCCTTGGCATTAATCTTTGCTGCTATTCTTGGGAGTATGCTCTCATGCATAGCTTGATGTATGAAAAACAGAGCTTTTCCATCTTTCTTCCTCTGTTCTCTCAAGACATCTTTCTCAACCTGTGTGAGATTGTTATATGCTACCATGTCTGCTGGTTCTGCATAACCATGCTGGACTATCTCCCAAACATCTTGACCTCTGAATAAAGCCTTCATTGTTAAAGACCAATATTCATAATTCTTTCCTGTAAAACTTGGAGGTTGTAATGAACCGGAAGTGGAAGCCATTTTTAATTTTTTCAATTAACTTTCCTTAGAAAATTAATTTCCACTTTTTAAGACAAGATTTCTTTCCTAAAATCTTGGGCCGTTATAAACCTTGCTCTGATATAACCTCGCTTTGATGCTAGATAGCCAAAACCAAGCCGACTAAACTTAGGTTTAGGGCTCAATCAATATTTAAAAATTTCACTTTTTAACTCCGACCTGTTTTTACTGCGATAACCTTTTTGCTGCTACCAAGTTGATGCGATCAAACCCAGTTAACAAGTTGATGCCTGATGCGATCAAGTTATCTGCGATCAAGTTGATGCGATCAACTTATCTGAGATTAGGATGATAGAATATGTTTCTTAGTCTAAAGACTTAAGAAATTACAAATACTTTTCACCTGCGAGTAAGATGAAGTAAAATGACCACATTTACAAATCCAAATAACTTGTGGAAAACATATGTCCAAATATGTATGAGATTTTTATGGGTTCTTGTTCTTTTACTTATCAGCAATTGTAAAAGACATTTATAGAGGTAAATCTGGAAACATGTGCGGCCAAATAATCTGAATTCAACTACAAACTATTTCATATATTTAACTATGCATAAATACAAAGTAATACAAACTCGTCTGTCTACAGAGCTTCAACTCTTCGGCTAAATCACATGCACAGAAGCTTGAGCTTCGACTTCTCTTTCTCACCGTGAGCTCCTCTGCTTTATGTGTCTGTCTCTGTGTTCCTATGTTCGTGTTCTTTTTCTGTCTATAAAAACTAAATTACAAAATGCTTCTTCTATTTATAGGCAATTTGAGAATTGCTTCAGCATAGGGAGACTTACTTGCTGACTTACTTTCCATTAAACACTGCAATAACTATCTACCTAACAACTTAACTTCTGAAATAAATTCCACTGCCTACTCGATGACTTTTCCTTCTTGTCAGACTAACATACAAGATCTCGATTTGTACAGCCTCTCACAAAGTCGGCTGAAAAATCAATTGCAGATCTGCGAGTAATTACATTTTTCCAACACTTTCTTAGGATATTTCTGCAGAATCATAACACTAATTTATTAATACTGTGTTGTGTAGTGCTTATTGGGCATTGGCTATAGTTACTCATGAATTTACATATATCTAATTTCTTTTAATTTATTTTTCCTCAAATCAATGGTGTTTCATCTCTACTACGATATATTCCTTCTCATCTTACTTCTGGTCTAAAAGGGAAAGGGAAAACAACAAAGCATCCTAGACGATCCTTTCTTCTTTGTTTTGTTTTTGTCAAAATATTTCCAGATAAACCTTTGCCACCGTATACCATGCATCTCATTCAGTCTGCATCTTCCTACCTCATAGGGATCTTGCTTACAGGGACTAGTACGCTGCTAGAGGCTCCATTCTCACTACGCTATTATTTACGGGATGGGCTCAGAAGAAAACTAAGCCCTAAAAGAAACATAAAGAGCCTTTTATTACTATCATGGTTTTCTTGGATGTTTGTAGGTCGTGATGGAGGCCAAAGTTGTAAGAGGCTTTATTAGTGTATTATTAACGTTCAAGTGTAGCTAGATCTGGTTCAAGACCTGATGCTTAGTGAATGAGGATGTAGGCAACGAAGTTTATGGGCATGTTGTCGACCACACTCTAGATCATGATTACTACTAATACAAGATATGGAACATTTCCAAGATTTTTGTTTATATCGGAATTGGTAATCAACCTCTGCAATGTTGTAGACATGAATACTTTTATTAAATTAAATGTACTTCCATTCTATAAACAAAAAATTTAAACGAGTGCAAAATCATAGCATATAGTGCAAATACATAGCAGTCAGGAATGCGCTGAGGATTCGTCATAATCTGGTTATGTGGATTTATAAACAATTTAAATAACACATAGATTTAAATTTCTAAAAATACAAATAAAAGAATACCTGTTGGCCAATATAGTGACCAGAGAGGAATTGAACCTACTTAATACTATGAATTTGTCGTCCTTCAAGATCTTCCACTTAGACGTCTTAAGTTCACAATGGATATTTCGATTGGAAATGGGAGAACCATAATTTTTCACCAAATCTGATTTGCTTACCGTGGTAGGTGACATTTAGCTTCAACCAGGAAAGAAATGGTTCACCACGCCTGGATAACTCCGGCTTCCAGAAGCATCTCCCTCCTGTTCTGTACTTTTCGCTACTGCATTGTCTCCTCTATTCTTTGCTTAATGTAGAAATCTCTCCAAGCTAAACAAATCAAATAGACTTTGACAATTTAGCCAATATAGAAGACCAAGATAATGAGGAAACTGAAAGACTGGTTGGCTAGAAGCAACATGTTTCTTCTATGTTTGGTGTTTCGATGCAGCAACTCGTGGCTTGAATTCATCAAACATTGATAATAAAAATAGAGGTGCATGATGTGGATGGATCAATGGCCGCCTTTCACCTGTACGCTTTCAACTTTTAACTCTCAACACCCTTATGAAAACAACAACTGGTTCAACTTTCACCCCATCACCTTTCATCTTTCAATTATCACCCACTTGTCACTGAACGCTACAGAACATTGTTCCTACATCCTGTTCACATGGGAAATACATACTGATAAAAAGATGGGGCGGATGATATATGTATAGTTGTTTAAGATGGGGCAGATGATATATGTATAGTTGTTTCAAACAACCTTGATTAGAGATGACTTGGAAATTAGAAAGAAACACAGTATTCTTTCGGGAGAGAAGAAACATAATAGAAGCCGCAAAGTTTTAAGATCACGGTTCTCACCTTACCAAAAAAAATTGGGATGCTCTCACAGAAAAATTCAACCATGGTCACCATCTCGTATGGTCCCCAAGTGCCAAACATTCACCCAAGCGGCACAAAAAGGAAATTCCAGTTTCACCCACAGGGACAAACAAATGTTATGCATACAGTTTAAAAACCCAGTTCTAACCACTTGTCTAGACATGACAAACATTCAAACATGTTGTTGTCCATGTGTTGTGCACTCAATCATAGGTGTAAACTGGGTTTTCCATGGTTTTAACATTTAAAAAGACGTCCCGCTCGTGGGACCTGAATTAACCACTTGGTCGCTCTTTGCGCAAGAATCATGTTTACTTGAGACTCGATGTAAACCCAGTTCTAACCACTTGTCTAGACATGACAAACATTCAAACATGTTGTTGTCCATGTGTTGTGCACTCAATCATAGGTGTAAACTGGGTTTTCCATGGTTTTAACATTTAAAAAGACGTCCCGCTCGTGGGACCTGAATTAACCACTTGGTCGCTCTTTGCGCAAGAATCATGTTTACTTGAGACTCGATGTTTAATATGTCATTAATGAATCCCTTTCTATCAATCTGTGCACCCCAGTCTTCATCTTTCCTGAGTTCGTCTTCACAAGTTCTATATTTTCCAAACATTTCATCATATCTTAAGACTTAAAAGAGCAAAATTCTCCCTACTGTAGAACAGGTCTAAGGTCTTGGAAAGTATATGCTGGAGAAGCTATCTTGGGAAAATACACAAAAGAATCCACGCTAGATCCAAGGATTGATAGATGTCAAAGATATCATGTGCTTCTTGTGTGACAAATTTGCGTCCATTATCAACACATGTATTCCACGTTGATTCTGTAATGGCATCTCTATGTCCGCAGTGCAATGATATCTCTATGGCCTTGAGGCCGATCTACTATTGGGATATAGATCATTCGATTCACTGTTAAAAAATCTAATAATTTCTATGTGATCAGCGTTCATTGCAACTGCTATTGCTTCCATGATTTCAGTCTTGAAATTATTTGGCTTTCCAAGTTCTTTTCTAATAAAACTCTACACCACGGGATTCCTTCCCAAGCACTTCTCCGAGCCTTTCCTTCCCCGTGAACCGGCGCTGAGCTCCCCTCACCTCTGCAGCTTCTTTACTCCGCGCTCCACCTCCTCTTGCAGGCTGCCTCCAATGCAAGCCCGCTCTCCGCTGGCTACTCTTCCTCGGTCCACGGTTTGTCATCCCTTCCACTACCTGCAACATACAGCCAATTACTGTGATCACAACTTCCAACTACGAATTTGTGTCACAGATTTAGGTTTAATGAAATTTATATTTAAAACTAAAATCATATTTGACATAACATTTAAATTTAAAATTGTTATTTTAGAGTTTGTAAAATTGTTATTTTAGAATTTGTAAAATTCTTATCAAACTAATATTGATGATATAAAGTTAAATAAAATTCCATATACATGCACACATTTAGTTATTTATTGCTAGTATATGGATTATTATGATAAAAATAATTATTTTGTATGGTGCAAAATATTGTTGTTAAAAAACTAATACGGAGACATTAAATTTGATATATTATTTTCTTTCAAATAAATAATATTAAAAATTATTTTAAAATAATAAATTAAAAAAATATTACTAAAATTGATTTTAAAATGATATAAAAAAGTTATAAATATTTATATAATCAAAATTTATAAATATATAATTCTAATTTAAGTGTATTAATTAAAATTATTAATAAAAAAATAATGGTAAAAAGCTCTCAATATTAATGGATTTCACGTTTTCTCGAAAAACTATATTTAAATTCCACAAACACATTGTTTTTTCAATTAAATCAGGAAAGTTGAGCATTTTAATTTAAAATTTTGTTTTTTGGGGAACATTTTTTAATTTAAATCATGTGTGCCTTTTTAATATTGCAAGGAATGCTGGGCATAAATGTGTTTACAAATTCCTCCTTTATATCGATTTTACATATCCCTTAGGTTGAAAAAAGTATTTGGTGAATTCAATCAATTTATATTTTTGCTTTTTAATTTAGGTAATTTGTGGTGTTTAATATTTTATGAAAAGCTGGGTATAAATATGTTTACAAATTTTTAAATTCTTTTTTAATCAACATAGATTCATCTTAAATGTGACTCTACGAAGTGTCTAGAGAGGGTGAAAATCATTTTTTAGAGTGCAAATGTAAAAGAAGAGTTTGCACCTGAAAAGATTTGATCCCTCTCTATGCTTGGTATAGCCATCTTTAAGATGGATCTATTGTAGTTACACTAATGTACCTAATGGCATGGAGGGAGTAGGAAGCAATACTAGCATCATGAGAAATAGGTCTAGCATGATAGTAAATAACACCATGAAGAATATGAATAATAACAAAATGGTACATTGCAAATAACACAAAAAGAATGTTTAGTCATTAAGAAGTTCTTTAATAATGAAGTGAAACGATAAAGGTATCAAATAACATATATATTATAGAGTAAGTGATTTTAATCTTTATTCTTCAACTTTTCTATTAGATACACATGCATACTTTTATATTTGTTGGCAATTAGAGTGACCATAGAATATATTGAGTAGGTATTGTATTTTTCTTTCATGCATTGGCGTACAGTTTGAATATTTGTATATTTGTATATCTAAGACATAGATAATCTATTTACGATATATTTCTTTTTTTAAATAAATTCTATTAAGCATATCTCTTAATTCATAGAATGGTAGACCTATGCACGGTGTGGAATTGTAACACACCTCAAAAATCCATAAAAAATAAAATAATCTATAGCATATATCTAAGGATGCATTGTTAAAGTCCCTATCTGTAACATGACATTTTCTAACTTCGAGAGTTTATTGCGAATTCTTCACATTAGAAGTTGAACCTTTCCTCAACCTCAGAATCCAATTCTGAATGATAAATTTTCGAATCACTTCACTGTTTAATCCTCTTTTTCTAAGTTTATTGTCCTTTCTGCAATTATCCTTCTGCATTAATCATTCTACAATGACCATTCTGCAAGTTTTCCTTCTACAATGTTCCCTACGAAATGATCATTCCGCAAGGACCTTCTGATAATTGTGGATTGTGAGACTCAATTAATACCTACAATCAAAATTAACCTTCTGCAACTATCATTCCACAATGTAGATGGCGAATTGTGGGTGTAATTTTTAACATTTTATAAATTTTCTTTTGCATTTCACCTTCCACAAATAGTCTTTTGCAACGATTCTTCCACAATGCGGATTGCAGATGTAATTTTAATATTTTATAAATTTTCTTCTGCATTTTATCTTATGCAAATAATATTCCGCAACAATCCTTCTGCAATGCGGATTACGGATTGCGGGTGTAATTTTTAGGATTTTATAAATTTTTCTCAAGATGGTAAGCCAAAGATAATTAAGCATCTCGCCATTTTTCTCAATATGATTGTGTTTTACCCCTCATTGTCATATGCTCCACACAATTTTTTTATGAAATTTAGACGAGATAACATTTCATCTGCTTATTTTTCTTGTGTCATGTCTTCTTAGATAAAAATAACACTATTAGTATTTAATCCATAACTCTTTTGTTTCTCAACCACTTCAAAAAATGTATGGTGCACTTAAGGACATTGACCTCTACATGCTATAAAAAATTATTTTTGAAATAATTTCATTAAAAGACATTCAAATGCTGCACAAACACTTGGCATATTGTTTTTGAGGTTTAATCACTTCGATAATTTTTTTTTTTTGGGAAAAATAATAGTGCACTAGTACTAGTCGTTCTCTATATCTCTACCAGTTTTTGTAAGTTCATTCCATTATTTAGGAACTGAATGGTTGTACCCACAAAACATATACCATATAATTTGTCCCAAAATTAAAAAGTTTTTGTTAAGAAAGATTAATCTTTAAATAGTTAAGAAAATTTTCAATAGAAAAAATTATATATTAAGAAACGTTATTCAATTTCCTACATTTGATCCTATTTACTCATTGTAATATTCATTGTGTATGTGTCTCAAAATATCCATGTATGTGGAGGGATGCTTGTTTTTTTTAGTTTTCTATTTCATCTAATGTGTCAAAAAGAGACCCACATTAGCTTGCACAAACCCATGTGTTTGTGTTTAGCGGAAAACTTCCTTAGGATAGCCTTGTGACGTAGATTCACTAAAATAGAGAGAATGCAAGGAAAAATTGGAATCAAAGGAATGAACTTGGTTCAAGCTAAAAGTGAAATGGTTCGTTCATTTACTCAATGGAGGTCGAGCTCAAGTGTTCTTTTTCCTCCAAGAGTAGCGAGGTGCTCTACACCCCAGTATGGGGGAGATGCATTTCTAACATTCCTAGCATGATATAAAAGATAAGAACTAAAAAAATTCATGTCCTAAACTAAAATGTTCTTCACGTGTAAATTTTTTTAAACATATAAAAAATTTAAGATAAGAACAAAATTAAGAAATTGGATCCCTTTAGGTGCTTGGTAAATTTGGGTTTAAGATGGATCTATGTTGGTGATTAAATAATGGAAATATTTTGTTTATTTACAATTATTCAAAGGAACATAAGATTCAAGTTAAAATATAAGATATTATATACCATAGTTACCATGTTTGCATCCAAGTGTACCTAAAATCTATTATGAAAAGAGTTCAATAGTATACACTTTATAAATACACAAATAAATTATTTCTTCAAAATTTTATACAATCAAAATTGAAAATTATAATTACAATATCCACAATGTTATAAATCCTAATGTAAAATATGTTTTAATTTGTTCTTCAATTAAAATTTATCCTCAACTAAACCTTTACAATAATTTTATAGGATGCAAAATTGAAGACACATGTGGGTTCACTTAATGAATGTATTACATATCACTACCATTCATGTGATATTAAAGACTATCCCTAATTTTACGAAATATTGGAAAACCCCTCCTAAAATTGTATTGTTGAACCCTCTCTCAATATGTCTTTCCAATTAACAAAGCACCTATTTTCACCAGATATTGTAGGTATTCACTTTTATTAACCCATTTTCAATACCCCCTTTATATCATATTTTCAAGTTGTAATAAACATGATCCCTAGAACATCTTAGTATGGAAAAATCAATTACAATTCTAATATTTATCCCACTGGGATTGCATGAACGAATGATCAATTTGTAGCGTTGGATAGTGGAATAGCCAACATAATAGTAATGGGGAAGGAAAAAATTGTAAAAGAAAACCTAATCAAGAGATCAATATAAAAAAAAATGAAAAATATCGATAGTGCAATAGTCACTGCAATGCTTAGAACATATGAAAATTCGAGATGTTTCACACCAAACTACAAAAAATTGAAAAACAAAAACCCTTTCATGGTTGGACTTTCCTCCCTTCCAGTGAAAAGAAACAACATTGATGTTTGAACCAAAATGAACATAGAAAAATTCCTTTACTTTCCAATAAGGCAATATGATCATGTGCATACCTTGGATTTGGGTCATTCACAAGATGCAAATAATTTCCTTCACTTCCTCTACATTTATTCTTTCAATCAAGGGAATTAACAACATTTAGTTACATTTTATTGGGTTGCATCTAGTTTTTTTTTACCTTTATAGGAGAGGAAAAATAGCCACTATTAAGTTTCAAGCATACAATATTTATAAACATACACAGATGGTAAATCTTATATGATACAATTTCATGGTAATGATAACACATAGGGCACATAAATATGGATTTATATTTTCACCTATTTTCATGTTAGTTCCAATACAATATTAAGACAAATACATGTTGCATATAAGAATTGAAATTACAATTATGAATGTAGCTTTGAGAATTGAATGCAGACAATGATGAGGAAAAGGCACACATTAATAATTGAATATGTAAAGGAAAGAAAACTAGTTCTAGTGTTTGTGCCAACACAGAAACATGCATGAACTACAACATTTTGAATTGACTCACAGAAACATTCATGACTTGGTCTTTCTCCAATACCAGAAAGCTGGCTAGCTGATAATACTTGAGCACTCAAGAAAATAGGAATGATATGAATCCAGTCCATGAATTGGAGGTATAAATATAGCCCATAATTTGGACGTTATTCCATAATAGTAGTTACAATTGAATGAATCCATTATGAGATTTGGAGGTATAAATATAGACAACAATTTGGAAGTTAATCCTTAACAAAAACTAGGAATTATATGAATCCAGCCTGCAATTTGAAGGTATGAATTGATCCCATGGTTCAAATGTATGAATCCATCCCACTATTTGGAGGTTATTCTTCATCCCACCCAAATAAAATAACCCCCAATATTTATATTACTATGTCAAATTAAAACCCTCTCTTGACCCCTTAATATCGGACAATATATTTTTGAGGTTTTTAGAAGTACTCAAACCCACAATATGAATAGACGTGATATGATATTGCCTAGATGGTGAACCCACGTGATTGAAGATAGGGAATTAAAACTCATAACACCAACCAAAAAAAAAATATTGACTATATCAAAAGATATCGAAAAGTATTTCACAACACAATAATAAAAAAACATATATAAAGGTAAAAATATTATTATATTTACATTATTTCCTTCTTTTTTCATCACACAATATTTATGCAAAATTTTCCTTTCTTTTAATTCATTTTTCATCCAATCCTTAAGAAATTTCCATGTGATAGCATGCCCCTAAGCTTGAGCTAATCTTAACCTTTTGCTCAAGTTGACATGGGATCTCCATCACTTAACCCTTTGCTCAAGTTGATGTGGGATCTCCATCTTGTTCAAAACTGTATTTATATTTTCCCTAAAATGTGTAAGAAGGGTTGGAGAAAGCAAAAAATATTTTACATGCAGCAGAGTAATAAATGTTGTTGCAGCAACATTGTGGATCATTGGATCTGAAATCCACCCTTTCTTGTTCTTTCTACCATCCTATGTGATGGAAGACAATATTCATTATGCAGTAGAGTAATAAATGTTGCAGCGAAAGCACTGTGGATCGTTGGATCTCAACAGATTGAGATCATCATCATCATTAACTTGCAAATTGCTCACTAAACCTTAGTTCTATCTCAGACCTTGTCAACCCTGGTTACTGCATGCAAATTGGTGCTCATGAAAACCTAGTTGGTGCATGCAAGTATTGGTGATCATGTGTTTCTAGTTCCCTCTCTCAACTTGCAAATTGCTCACTAAAACCTAGTTCCATCTCATACCTTGTCATCCCTAGTTGGTGCATGCAAATAGGTGTTCATGAAATCCTAGTTGGTGCACGCAAGTATTGGTGATCATGTGTTTCTAGTTCCCTCTCTTAACTTGCAAATTTCTCTCTAAACCCTAGTTCCATCTCATACCTTCTCAACCCTAGTTGGTGCATGCAAATTGGTGTTCATGAAAGCCTAGTTGGTGCATGCAATTATTGGTGATCATGTGTTTCTAGTTCCCTCTCTTAACATGCAAATTGCTCACTAAACCCTAGTTCCATCTCATACCTTCTCAACCCTAGTTGGTGCATGCAAATTGGTGTTCATGAAAGCATAGTTGGTGCATGCAAGTATTGGTGATCATGTGTTTCTAGTTCCCTCTCTTAACATGCAAATTGCTCACTAAACCCTAGTTCCATCTCATACCTTCTCAACCCTAGTTGGTGCATGCAAATTGGTGTTCATGAAAGCATAGTTGGTGCATGCAAGTATTGGTGATCATGTGTTTTTAGTTTCCTCTCTTAACTTGCAAATTGTTCACTAAACCCTAGTTCCATATCATACCTTCTCAACCCTAGTTGGTGCATGATAATTGGTGTTCATCAAAGCCTAGTTGGTGCATGCAAGTATTGGTAGTCATGTGTTTCCAATTCCCTCTCGTAACTTGCATGATTTCTCACTAAACCCTAGTTCCATCTCATACCTTGGCAACCCTAGTTGGAGCATGGAAATTGGTGTTCATGAAAGCCTAGTTGGTGCATGCAAGTATTAGTAATCATGTGTTTCTAGTTCCCTCTCTTAACTTCCAAATTGCTCACTAAACCCTAGTTCCATCTCATACCTTGTGAACCATGGTTGGAGCATGAAAATTGGTGTTCATGAAAGCCTAGTTGGTGCATGCACATATTGGTGATCATGTGTTTCTAGTTCCCTCTCTTAACTTCCAAATTGCTTACTAAACCATAGTTCCATCTCATATCTTGTAAACCCTAGTTGGTGCAATCAAATTGGTGTTCATGAAATCCTAGTTGGTGCATGCAAGTATTGGTGATCATGTGTTTCTAGTTACCTCTCTTAACTTGCAAATTGGTCACTAAACCCTAGTTCCATCTGATACCTTGTCAACCTTAGTTGGAGCATGCAAATTGGTGTTCATGAAAGCCTAGTTGGTGCATGCAAGTATTGTTGATCATATGTTTCTAGTTCCCTCTCCTAACTTGCAAATTGCTCACCAAACCCTAGTTCTATCTCATACATTGTCAACCCTAGTTGGAGCATGCAAATTGGTGTTCATGAAAGCCTAGTTAGTGCATGAAAGTATTGGTGATCATGTGTTTCTAGTTCCCTCTCTTAACTCGCAAATTGCTCACTAAACGCTAGTTCCATATCATACCTTGTCAAAACTAGTTGGCGCATGCAAATTGGTTTTCATGAAATCCTAGTTGGTGCATGCAAGTATTGGTGATCATGTGTTTCTATTTCCCTCTCTTAACTTGAAAATTGCTCACTAAAACCTAGTTCCAACTTAGACCTTGTCAACCCTAGTTGGTGCATGCAAATTGGTGTTCATGAAAGCCTAGTTGGTGCATGCAAGTATTGGTGATCATGTGTTTCTAGTTCCCTCTCTTAACTTGCAAATTGCTCATTAAACCCTAGTTCCATCTCATACCTTGTCAACCCTAGTTGGTTCAGGCAAATAGGTGTTCATTAAAGCCTAGTTTCTGCATGAAAGTATTGGTGATCATGTGTTTCTAGTCCCCTCTCTTAACTTGCAAATTTCTCACTAAAACCTAGTTCCATCTCATACCTGCTCAACCCTAGTTGCTGCATGCAAATTTGTGTTCATGAAATCCTAGTTGGTGCATGCAAGTATTGGTGATCATGTGTTTCTAGTTCCCTCTCTTAACTTGCAAATTTCTCACTAAACCCTAGTTCCATCTCATACCTTCTCAACACTAGTTGGTGCATGTAAATTGGTGTTCATGAAAGCCTAGTTGATGCATCCAAGTATTGGTGATCATGTGTTTCTAGTTCCCTCTCCTAACTTGCATGATTTATCACTAAACCCTAGTTCCATCTCATACCTTGTGAACCCTAGTTGGAGCATGCAAATTGGTGTTCATGAAAGCCTAGTTGTTGCATGCAAGTATTGGTGACCATGTGTTTCTAGTTCCCTCTCTTAACTTGCAAATTGCTCACTAAACCCTAGTTCCATCTCATACCTTCTCAACCCTAGTTGGTGCATGCAAATTGGTGTTCATGAAAGCCTAGTTGGTGTATGCAAGTATTGGTGATCATGTGTTTCTAGTTCCCTCTCTTAACTTGCGAATTTCTCATTAAACCCTAGTTCCATCTCATACCTTGTTAACCCTAGTTGGTGCATGCAAATTGGTGTTCATGAAAACATAGTTGGTGCATGCAAGTATTGGTGATCATGTGTTTCTAGTTCCCTTTCTTAACTTGTAAGTTTCTCACTAAAACCTAGTTCCATCTCATACCTTGTCAACCCTAGTTGGTGCATGCAAATTGGTGTTCATGAAAGCCTAATTGGTGCATGAAAGTATTGGTGATCATGTAAGCCTAGTTGGTTTCCGATTTGTACATGGAAATTTAATTAAATTTATATTAAACTAAAAACATCAAGAAATGTAAATTTCAACAACTTGAGAGCTTGTTATTTTCCGAACTCTATTTGGTGGTGTCTAAAGACACCATTCTTGGCGCCTACAATGTGTCGTAGATGGTGTTTGTATCCTAGCCACACGAAAGGCTAGACATTAGTAACATCATAAGAAAGAAAAGAGAACCCAATGAAATTGTGCAAACATAATTTATAAATAACTCACCCGAGGTTGTACGATCTTGTTTATAGTCTCCAGTATCCTCTGAATAATATTATGTCTGTGAATGGTATCTTTCAATCACAGGTTTATTACATTGGGAATAAAGTAAGGCTAAATAATTGAAATTGTGCTTCAGAATTCACTTTAAAAGTTAAATAACGCACTTGACAATGCACTCATACAAGTAGGCCATCCGGATCATCTCTAGTGCCGATGGTGTCCATCAATCTTTCGTGCTCTATATGAGGTAGCAAGTATTGTACATGTGACCTATTTTTGTGACCAAGTGTACGCAGCTTGATGTTTATACCAACTACTAGGTTGGTGAAGTGGTATACAGTAGCTCCTGGTCTATAATCCTTATATACATACCCACCCTTCCTTTTCTGTTGCGCTGCAAGTGTCAAGTACTCCCCTTTTATAACCTTCGAGCCGGTTGGGAACTCAATATTTTTATCATCTATAACAGGTTCTAGAATGGTTTGTGTCCCCTCTAAGCAAAGTGCCAACCAATAGTCAAAACCCCTTTCATTACTTTTTGGGGCAACCACTGCATATATATGACCTATGAAAGGAAATAGGTTGAGTTAACAATACATTTTCTAAATAAGGTCTTGCATTTCTAATTTCTAAATAAATTAAATTCTACATAGGTTGAGTAAACAATACATAAATGCATTTTCTTATTTAGGTACTACTCATGTACCTGCTTATATGAGATCCAATATGTGATCATAGTCTGTAGAAATATGTGTCTAATCATCTTCCAAATGGTCTATTTCATTAACCCCATTGAAATTGTTGCCAAGTGTCAATTGATCCCATGTATCAATGGTATCCATATCGTCATAATCATCCCATTCATCGATGCTATAGGAATTGCAAAAACAAGCCTTCAATCTTGTCCAAATTTGTAGGGTTCAGTTGTCTGAGCTTCTAATTGAATGAAACTGTTGAGTTCCATGCATTGTGTTCACCCGATGTGTTTGTGATCGATCCACATTTGTCACCTCCTAGAATATTATTCGCACTAAGTGTTTCCTTGTTGCTTGTACTCCCATGACAGATGCACATCATTGGACTATAGATGCAGTGTCTCGAAGGAGAGCACTTGTAAACTTCATCTCTTCTGTTCGAAGGGCAGTTTTAACACATGCACCAACACCATTGTGCTCTCCTTTTCCATGACCATTTTTGAAGTAGTTCCATACATGTGGCACCTTGTATTTTATGTGCAACAAAAACAACCATTCAAATACACATGCATTCTTGAACTATCCAACACAACCATTTGACCAAATGAAATGACGATAAAATGGTATATCCATAGTTATCATGTGATCATAGAATAATTTAAAGCAATGTTGCACGTAACGGATGTCATGGGTCTGGTCGTCACTTATGTAGAAGTGAATTTATTTCAGTATCACACATTTCTCTTCATTTCTATCTTGCCCATGTTGATACGTGATATGCGCCATTATGATCACCTGCTTTGAGTGATAGTATTGACTTTGAATTTCATTTTGTGGTTGTAAGGTGTAATTTTCCGCAAATTCAACCACTGATAATATTGTTCCGAGAGGGAAGGTGTCCCAGCATATTCTTAATTGCTCATCTTTCCACCATGCCATATCGACATGTTGAATGTATTGTTGGATCTTTCCATGAAACTCTGGAATAAAATCACATAGTTGCACCTGGTACATGAATATTAATATGTCAATAAACCACATAAAAAAATGTGTACATGAATATTAATTTGTCAATATTCAACAATTTACCTATGAAGTCACCAATTTAATCTTCCTGCTTTCTTTCCCATCATTTAGCTGATATGTCTCATACTGATAGTTCTGCTTCTCGACAATTGCATTCCCGAATGCTTGATCTTCACTTTCATGGATGCAATCAGACCATAATGATAGCCCACCATAATTGTTGCAAGAACCATATACACATTGTTTTAAGTAATGTGTCTGCCCATCTGGCCTCGGACACATTATGCTATGGATGAAATCTCTGGATGACATTGGCGGTACTGTACTTGAGCATTCCTGCACATGGTTAGGATGAAAAAAATGATATATATGTGCAAATGTATGGTAATATAGGTCAAAATCTATGTGGTATCTACAACAACAAGTGTTCTAGATGGTATTGATTCTAACATACCAAGGCTTTCATTTTTCAAAAGATCTTTGCTTGAGCCTTAGCTCTACATGGGCAACTTTAAACATCTCGAACAGTTGAGTTTGTGTCATGTCAAGATAATGTTTAACATGAGGTTTAGTGTTTATAGAACCCCTACAATGTTTTAACACATCCTTCGTCTTAGAAGAAGGCCTAGTGTTACCATACCAAAACGTTTGCACTAAGCCCTTCACTGCTTCGACTAACTTCATGTCTTTGCAGGACAACCTACCTCTAAATACCCATAATGTTTCCATTTGTCCCTCTACATCAAGGTTGTCTCTTCTTACTAAATATTTTTTAAGTGTATTTGGATGTAAAGGCACAATTTGTGATGTGCATTTTTAAGTAAACGACGTTGTCTTTCGGATCTACATACAATTGATTCATCCAATACATGACGAGCCACATTACAGTCTTGTGAACCGGTTTTTTTACCAATCGATGTGAATGCAGCAACAAGAGATCTAACAATGTGATTACTTGATACGATATTCTTCATTGATGTTATACCTAAATTTCTTCTAACAGTTTCCATATTTCTAGATTTAAGCAAAGCTAAAAACAATTGGCATTTACCAGCTTCGGATTTGTTATCAAAATATTGTTTCATTATTTGAGAAGAATGACAAAGGATAGTGCATTTAGCCACCTTACCTTCCATGCAAGTCAATCTGCTCTCGTCCACTTGTATTCGTTTAGGAGTTCTCTTTCATTTTGATACAAAATTTTGTGTTGTTTGAAATGCTAGAGTGACATTTACATCTAGTACATGCTCACAACTTCGATTAGGATATTAAACCACTGAACATGGTTGTTGCTGAGTCACATTTGCATCGGGAGTAACATAATTATTGAACTCTTCACAAGATTGTCCGTTTACTAATGGATCAATAATATCAACTTTCATATAACCAGCTTCCTTTAATGTTTCATTATATTCCTCAGCCTCTACATCAAGTATCTATTGAGGGGGAATGGGAACTATTTGCTCATGTAATGAATGATGACGATTTCTTGAATCTTCCCTCTTTTTTTGTTTTTTATTTTCTGCTTCTTCCGGTGTAAGCACCTTCCTTGCTGACTTTCATCCTCTATAATGTACATTCCCCATTGAAATCCACCCAAACTTGTACACAACTATGGAATTATGTAAGTAATGATAAAAAGTTGCATGTTGAACAGTTCTCTATGCGCGGGTTCAGACGAATTATGTCTTTTGATACAGTAAACCTGGCCCACAGGATGCCACCCAACATTTTGTATAAAACACATATCACATATGCGATATAACTCAGCTCCGATATATCGAATATGTGATATTGATTTCCATCTTTTTAATCAACGGGTAGTTTTTTTACATGTTATCCAAAATGCATATGCGATTTAGTGCATATGAGATATATCGCATATGCGATTTAGTGCTCACTAAATATATGCAATTTACATTTCTGTATGCTTATGAAGATGATGATGAGGAGGAGGAGGATGACTATGATAATGATGATGAGGATGAGGGTGATGATGATGAGGATGATGAGGATGAGGATTATGATGATGATGATGATGATGATGATGAGGATGGTGATGATGATGAGGATTAGTGTATCGATGATGGTGAGGATGAGGGTGATGAACAATGATGAGGAGGATGAGAATTATGATGATGAGGATGAGGATGAGGGTGATGAGGAGGAGGAGGAGGAGGAGGGTGACGATGAAGATGATGATGAACAATGATGGTGATGATGAGGAGGATGATGACTATGAGGATGAGGATGAGGATGAGGATGAAGGTGATGATAATGATGATTATGATGATGATGATGAGGATGATGGTGACGATGAAGATGATGATGAACAATGATGGTGATGATGAGGAGGATGATCACTATGAAGGTGATGATGATGATGATGATGACCATGATGATGATGATGAGGATGAGGGTGATGATGAGGATGATGATGAGGATGAGGATTATGATGATGATGATGAGGATGAGGATGAGGATGAGGTTGTCGATCAAGATGATGATGATGGTGAGGATGAGGGTGATGAACAATGATGATGAGGATGAAGATGATGATGATGATGATGAGGATGAGGATGAGGGTGATGATGATGTTGATGATGACCATGATGAGAATGATGATGATGATGAGGATGAGGATGAGGATTATGATGATGATGATGATGATGATGATGATGAGGATGGTGATGATGATGAGGATGAGAGTGATGATGACCATGATGTTGATGATGACAATGAGGGTGATGATGATGATGACGAGGATGAGAGTGATGATTATGAACAATGATGGTGATGATGAGGAGGATGATGACTATGATGACGATGATGAGGATGAGGGTGATGATGATGATGATGATGATGATGATGATGACCATGATGAAGTTGATGAGGATGAGGGTCACGATTATGATGATGCTGATGAGGATGAGGATGACGATGATGATGATGATGACCATGATGATGATGATGAGGATGAGGGTGATAAACAATGATGATGAGGATGAGGATGAGGATAAGGATGAGGATGATGATGATGATGATGATGAGGATGAGGATGAGGGTGATGATGATGATGACGATGATGATGACCATGATGATGATGATGAAGATGAGGGCGATGTTGAAGATGATGAGGATGAGGGTGATGTTGATGATGAGGATAAGGGTGACGATGAAGATGATGATGAACAATGATGGTCATGATGATGAGGAGGATGATGACTATGATGATGATGATGAGGATGAGGGTGATGATGATGAGGAGGAGGATGAGGGTGATGATGATGATGATGTTGACGATGATGATGATGATGAGGAGGATGAGGATAATGATGGTGATGATGATGATGATGATGATGACCATGATGAAGCCGATGATGATGATGACCATGATGATGATGATGAGGATGAGGGTGATGACGATGACGAGTAGGATGAGGGTGATGATGAGGAGGAAGAGGAGGAGGATGATGATGATGATGAGGATGAGGGTGATAAACAATGAGGATGAGGATGAGGATGAGGATGACGATGATGATGATGAGGATGAGGATGAGGGTGATGATGATGATGACGATGATGATGACCATGATGATGATGAAGAAGATGAGGGCGATGTCAATGATGAGGATGAGGGTGACGATGAAGATGATGATGAACAATGATGGTGATGATGAGGAGGATGATGACTATGATGATGAGGATGAGGATGAGGGTGATGATGATGATGATGAGGATGAGGATGAGGATGATGATGATTATGATGATGATGATGATGAGGATGAGGGTGATGATGAGGAGGAGGAGGATGAGGATGATGATGATGATGAGGTTGACGATGATGATGATGAGGATGAGGACGAGGATAATGATGGTGATGATGGTGATGATGATGACCATGATGAAGCTGATGAGGATAAGAGTGATGATGATGATGATGACGATGATGAGGACAAGGATGATGATGATGATGATGAGGATGAGGATGAGGGTGATGATGATGATGATGATGATGATGATGATGATGATGATGACCATGATGATGCAGATGAGGATGAGGGTGATGATGAGGATGAGGATGATGATGATGATGATGATGATAATGATGATGATGATGACCATGACGATGTTGATGTGGATGAGGGTGATGTTTATGATGATGATGAGGATGAGGGTGATGATGATGATGAGGATGAGGGTGACGATGAAGCTGATGAGGATGAGGGTGATGGTGATGATGATGAGGATGATGAGGATGGGGATGATGATGATGATGATGATGAGGATGAGGATGAGGGTGATGATGATGATGAGGATGAGGGTGACGATGAAGATGATGATGAACAATGATGGTGATGATGAGGAGGATGATGACTATGACTATGATGAGGATGAGGGTGATGATGATGAGGATGAGGATGATGATGATGACCATGATGACCATGATGATGATGATGATGATGAGGGTGATGATGATGATGATGAGGATGAGAGTGATGACGATGAACAATGTTGGTGATGATGAGGAGGATGATGACTATGATGATGATGATGAGGATGAGGGTGATGATGATGATGATGATGATGATGATGATGACCATGATGAAGCTGCTGAGGATGAGGGTCATGGTGATGATGATTATGATGAGGACGAGGATGATGATGAGGATGAGGATGAGGGTGATGATGAGGAGGAGGATGAGGATGAGGGTGATGATGATGATGATGATGATGACCATGATAATGATGATGAGGATGGGGGTGATGATGATGAGGAGGAGGATGAGGGTGACGATGAAGATGATGATGAACAATGATGATGATGATGATGATGATGATGATGATGACCGTGATGATGATGAGGATGAGGGTGATGATGAGGAGGAGGAGGAGGAGGGTGATGATGATGAGGAGGAGGAGGAGGATGGTGATGATGATGAGGATGAGGGTGATAAATAGTGATGATGAGGATGATGATGATGATGATGTTGAGGATGAGGGTGATGATGATGATGATGATGATGACCATGATGATGATGATGAGGATGAGGGTGATGATGAAGATGATGAGGATGAGGATGATGATTATGATGAGGATGAGGGTGACGATGAATATGATGATGAACAATGATGGTGATGAGGAGGAGGATGAGGGTGATGAGGAGGAGGAGGAGGAGGAGGATGAGGAGGATGATGATTATGATGAGGATGATGATGACCATGATGATGATGATGAGGATGAGGGTGATGAGGAGGAGGAGGACGATGAGGGTGATGATGATGATGATGACGATGATGATGATGATGAGGATGGTGATGATGATGAGGATGAGCGTGACGATGAAGATGATGATGAACAATGATGGTGATGATGAGGAGGATGATGACTATGATGATGATGATTAAGATGAGGGTGATGATGATGATGATGATGACCATGATGGTGATGATGAGGATGAGGGTGATAATGATGAGGAGGAGGTGAAGGATGAAGAGGATGAGGAGGAGGAGGAGGAGGATGGTTATGATGATGACGATGATGACGATGAGGATGGTGATGATGACAATGATGATGAGGATGATGATGATGATGATGATGATGATGATGACGATGATGATGATGAACAATGAGGAGGAGGAGGAGGAGGAGGAGGAGGAGGATGACTATGATGATGAGGATAAGGATGAGGGTGATTATGATGATGATGATGATGAGGATGAGGGTGGTGATGATGATGAGGACGAGGGTGATGAACAATGATGCGTTAGGACAAAACCAAATTAGTTATGACAAAACACATATGCGTTATAGCTTTATCATACCGCATATGCATTATATCACATATGCGATATGAATAAGCTATAAAGCATATGCGTTATTTTAAAATTAAAATAATTGGTGGGAATAAGGTTTGGCATTAGGTTCGGAAATAGCTTCGGTCTACCAAACCTATTGGATAGGACAAATAAACTAGGGCTATTTCTTGTCTTTTAGAACTCTATCAATAAACTCAATTTAAATGGCATGTTTTTCTATGACATACACAATATTTTTTTTATGAAAATCTAGGATATTGTAGAGTATGATCTTACGATTCTGAATATGTAATTTTTTCCTTCAAAACTATGTTTTATTTATTTATAATTATTTTTTGAAATGACACACGTCAGTTTTCGAAAACACATACATCGATTGTTTGCTATATAAATTTTTATTTCCATCACCATTTCCCAATAAAACTATATGGTGCAATAGACGAGATCAAGCTCTATGATCTTATATTTAGAAATCAAGGACTCCATTAATTTTCACCCCTAAAGTGTTGCACCCACACATAAGGTTTTAATTTCAAGATTTTGTGACTTCAATAATTAATAATAAAAAAATAATTCATGGAAAATTATGAATAAATAGTGTTGCACTAGGCCCATATGTCCTTTATATGTCTGCAAGATTTTATCCCAAATTGACATCATTTACCTCATATATTGTTGCACCTGCATAAACATATATGTTAAGATATACTAAAATTTTTTGTAATGTACCTCATGTACCTTAATGCCATTAGTTGTGAAAATGATAAGATTTTCACTTCACTACTACTACAAAAGAAACAAGCCTGTTAGTGTCAGATGAAACAAGTTCAATCCAATTCGATAAGGGTAAACTGTATGCATGGAAAGTCAGTCATTTGATGGCTTTATCCATTCTGCTTTTTTAGAAATAGATAATGAAAATTACATTCAGTTTACTTATGCTAAATTCATTAGCTTCAAAACTAAGTATACCTAAGTAATGACGGTGTCTTTCAACCCTCCATTTCCTATCAGTAACATCTTCTTGGACTCATCATTCAACAATTTTTAAGCATCAACATGATCCCACTCAAGAAATACTTACACTCATAGTTGTCACATGCTCATTTTCAAATACCTTTTCTTACAACTTTATCCGGCCAAAGAGATTCGTACCCTGTACCATGACATAATGAGCTTTCGTGTGTGCTACAATACCAATCCTCAAAGTGATAAGCTTTTTATCCAAAAGGCATTTTAATCAAGCATGATATGTTAGACCTTAATTGAGAACTTATCATCGGAAAATATGTTCATGTTACTCCTATCACATTGGCACAACCCTTACTAAGACTAACATACAAATGCTTATGAGGTACTGAGCTCATTCTTTGTCTAAAACCTTCATTATAATAAGCTATTTCTTTGTAAACTGGATTAAGCATAATTCCTTTACCTTACAAGGTGAATATCACTTAATACATTAACCACATAACATTAATTACCTTGGTTGGAAACTGCACCATTTTATTATCGTAATGTATCCAAAACAGTATATCTTGCTTATCTTCTACAATAGTAAATCCATTAATGAGGTTGTAGTTCAGCATCACATCTATACCAACAATGTCACGAAATAAACATTCAGTCACATGGAAAAAAAAGGATAAATAAACAATCAAACACACGAAAAAGGGACAGACAGATGTACGTGGTTCACCCCAACCTTGGGGTTACGTCCACCAAAAGGTGTCACATGCCTGTGACATTTATTTTATTAAAAAGTTACAATCTGCAACAACATGTTGCGATATTTTCTATAGAACCCCACCAGATCCCACTTAGGGAGTATTCTCTTCGCAATACAATCCATAAAGATTCCTTTATAGAACAATATACCTCTGCACCCTTTATTTTCTCTAGAGGTAAATCCAACAATGTACACGAGGTAATATATAAATACAGACATAATTCTTCTATATTCGTATTATAAAGTAAACAGTATATTTTGTGGTGGTTTATCATACCTTAAATATCAGCATCTTAGGCTTCTCTCCAGATCATCTGTATTAAGTAGGAAAAGGTCAAGCATGCAAAACAAACATTCATAAATCAACATGCTAGTTTTCTCAATCAATGTATCTGTATATTCTCAGGCAAGCGAAGCATTCATAAATCGATATCGTGGTATTCTTACTCAGAAAATCTGTATATCCTCTGTCATACACAACATTCATAAATCGATCTGTTAGTGTTCTTACTCAGAAAATTTGTATATCCTCTGACATACATAGCATTCATAAATCGATCTGTTAGTGTTCTTACTCAGAATATTTGTATATCCTCTGACATACACAGCATTCATAAATCGATTTGTTAGTATTCTTACTCAGAATATTTGTATATCCTCTGTCATACACAGCATTCATAAATCAATCTGTTAGTATTCTTACTCAGAAGGTCTGTGAAAACTCTTCCTTGCTGAGCATGATTCATACCCTGCCTCCGTAGACTTCTCATGCGCAGACTGTTTTTATTGAGTGAAATAGTGGTTTGATCCATTCTTTCAATATCAAACCCTATTTATAGTGACACTGCGTGTCGACCAACCCGATCTTGTAGAGAACATCTTACCAAGAGCTACGATTCCCCATTTCTGGGCTACAATCTAGGGCATGGTTGGACTGAAATAAAATAGTGTAAGAAAACAAAACTCAGGTACAGAAAAAAATAGGCTAACACCCTGTCTACTTCACAACAAACCGAGGGGGACAACCTGGAGATTGCAATTCTAAAATCTACGTCGGCATTAGAAATAGACTAACCGGCAATGACAGTAAGGGACATGCCCAAAAAGGATATTATGATCAGTGTATCAGGTCTGCTGCGGGTCTATACCATGGGTATTTACCAAAGGGTTTTTGTTTTTAGTTTTATTTTATTGCAGACCACCCAGAACAGATAGCTATCCTTAAAACCCAGCCGCACATGGCATGTGCAAAAATATATATAAGGACAATAGATATCTTCAGTGCCCTGGCGAGACTGAAACATGGAAACCAAGGCAACAAATACTGAAACAGAAAAATAACCTAAAAGCCATTCACATCAAGAAGGGAGACTTACAAACTTGTGGAAACTATTGGCAAGTTGCAGCCCCTCACCAACTGTAGCCTTCTCCTCTATCGCACCCAGTCGCAGGCTCCTCCTCCTAGAACCCGTCCACCCTCTCTCCATATTGTAGACCTCTGTCATCTTCCCCCCCCCCCCAATCAATGGCTATGAGTCGGGCCAATTTAATAGCAGCTCAAAGTCAGTGTAATTAAAAGAATTCAGCAACGCCTCTCCCCAATCAATGGCTCTGAGGTTGGCCAATTTAATAGCAGCTCAAAGTCAGTGTAATTAAAAGAATTCAGCAGCGCCTCTCCCCAAGCAATGGCTATGAGGCTGGCCAATTTAATAGCAGCTCAGTATAATTAAAAGAATTAAGCAATTCCTCTCCCCAATCAATGGCTATAAATCCAAGAAAATTATGACTCTTGATTGCCCATGGTCAATATGATTTAAAGAATTTAATAAGCATAACATCAGTATTGTTCTATGTAATAATCTCTGCTGAAAGTGCTCCACCAATAAATAAATAAATATATATA